>VMDO01002896.1:0-155816 GCA_007922755.1 Pedetes capensis | reverse complement strand
AGCCTCGAGTGGCAGTAGTGAAAGATTCTATAGGGAAAATATTAAATGATGCAGGAAACATCAAAAGAAGATGGGAAGAATACACAGAGTCATTATACAAGAAAGAATTGGTAGATGACCAACCATTCCAAGAGGTTGCATATGAAGAGGAACCAATGGTGTTGAAGGACGAAGTGGAAGCTGCCTTGAAAGAACTGGTAAAACACAAGGCTTCAGGAATTGATGGGATACCAAAAGGGATGTTTCAACAAACAGATGCAGCACTGGAGGTGTTAACATGTTTATGCCAACAGATTTGGAAAACAGCTACTTGGCCAACTGACTGGAAGAGATCCATATTTGTGCCTACTCCCAAAAAGGGGGACCCAACTGAATGTGCAAACTATCGGACAATATCATTAATATCACACACCAGCAAAATTCTACTAAAGATCATTCAGAAGCGACTGCAGCACTATATAAACAGGGAATTACTGGAAAATCAAGCGGGATTCAGAAGAGGGCAGGGAATCAGGGACATCATTGCTGGTGTCAGGTGGATATTAGCTGAAAGCAGAGAATATCAGAAAGATGTCTATCTATGTTTTATTGACTATGCAAAGGCATTCGATTGTGTGGATCATAACAAATTATGGATAACACTTCGGAAAATGGGAATACCAGAACACCTAATTGTGCTCATGAGAAATCTTTACATGGACCAGGAAGGAGGCAGTTGTTCGAATAGAACAAGGAAACACTGAGTGGTTTAAAGTTGAGAAAGGTGTGCATCAGCGCTGTATACTTTCACCCTATCTCTTCAATTTATATGCTGAGCAAATAATCTGAGAAGCTGGATTTTATGAAGAAGAATGTGGCATCAAGGTTGGAGGAAGACTCATTAACAACCTGCGTTATGCAGATGTCACAACTCTGCTTGCTGAAAGTGAAGAGGATTTAAAACATTTACTGATGAAGATCAAAGATCATAGTCGGGTTGCGACTAAACAACAAAATAAAAATCCTTATGACTGGGTCAGCACGCAAATTCACAATAAATGGAGAAAAGATTGAGGTTGTCCAAGATTTTGCTTTGCTTGGCTCTATAATCAACATCCATGGAAGCAGCAGTCAAGAAATCAAAAGATGCATTGCTCTAGGCAAAGCTGTGGCAAAAGATCTCTTTAGAGTATTGAAAAGCAAAGATGTCACATTGAAGACGAAGGTGTGTCTGACTCATGCCATGGTATTTTCAGTGGCATCATATGGTTGTGAAAGCTGGACATTGAACAAGAGAGACAGAAAAAGAATTGATGCTTTTGAATTGTGGTGCTGGAGAGGTCTATTGAATATACCATGGACTGCCAAAAGAACCAACAAATCTGTCCTAGAAGAAGCGCAACAAGAATGCCCCTTGGAAGCAAGAATGGCCAGACTGTATCTTACATATTTTGGACATGTAGTCAGGAGAGGTCAATCCCTGGAGAAGGACATCATGTTTGGGAGAATGGCAGGTCAACGCAAAAGAGGAAAACCCTCCACCAGATGGATTGACACAGTGTCTGCAACAATGGGTTTAAACATAAATAAGATCGTTTGCCTGGCACAGAATCAGCAAGTGTTTTGATCTGCTGTACATAGGGTCGCTATGAGTCAGACTCAACTCGATGGCACCTAACAAGAACAACAACAACAACAACATGTATATATACATATATATATATACATATATGTATGTATGTGCCTCTGTAGCCCTGTGGCATCCGATCCCGTCAGATCTCGGAAGCTAAGCAGGGTTGGGCCTGGTTAGTACCTGGGTGGGAGACAGCCTGAGAACACCAGAAGCTGTAGGCTTGGGAGAAGGACCTGGCAACCCCCTCCCAAAAATCAGTCTGCCATTGAAAACCCTATGAACAGCAGAGAAGCACTGACAATAGTGTTTCCCCTGTTGTACAGAGGGTCGCTATGAGTTGGATACCGACTCAATGGCACCTAACAACAACAACAACAATGTATATATGTATATATACATATTTACACATATATACATATATACACATATACATATATATGTGTGTGTGTGTGCATATATATATATATGTATATATATATATATATATATGTGGGGGTGGAGGGAGTTTCCATGCCTTGTAATAGGGCTTTTGCTTAGCCTAAGAACATCACATTTGCTCTACTCTTGAGTGAGGGGTAAATGCCTGTGGATTATGTAAAGGCTGAGAGTGTAAACACGATTCTGAGAGTTGATACAATAGACACTTACTTCTTCCCACCTCTCTCCCCTTCCTCCTCACGTCATTCTCAATGGGAAAGAGGATATCTATTGCACAAGGTCGAAAGTACTCTACTATCTGAGATCTCAAGAGGGAAAAAAGGAGAGAACAATCCTTATCTTGACCTAATGATCAATGGTGAGCTCTCTAAACCACAATGGCTCCTTTTAGCTAAACTCATTATCTTGGCTGAAAGAGTATCTTTGAGCTACTCCCAACAGACAAGTCTCAATGATCAGCATTCGAGTGTGGGGCTTTTGGCTAACAACTCCTAGGGGTGCTGCCAAAAGGTCTCCTAAGGCTGTTCTCAGACTTTTGTGGCAGATTTCCAAAGCCTAGATATCTGAAAAAAATAAAAAGAAAAAGGACAGAAAAAGATGGGATCCTCCTTTCAGTGCTTAGGTGGCCAGCCTTGAGCTCTTCTTCTGGGCTAAGGCTGTGGCCATGACTGTGGGTAAATCACCAGGAAGACTTGATCTCACACCTGGGGTTTATTATTACCCCCAGCAGGCTTTCCATTGGTTTCTACTGGCCAAACATCCTGGGTCCCACTAATTCATTTCTTACTTGGGATTTTCCTTTTCCTTAGAATTAATTCCACATTGAGTTCAGGCATCCAGGACCCAGGCTGTGCAGAAGAACCTTAGCTGAGAGAAGCATTCTCATGTGACAGTGGAGAACTAGGGCTCTGGACTCCCAACACCACTTACCTGTGAATTGTTTAAGCAAAATTCCTGAGCCTCAGTCTCTGCTTTCCTAAATTGGGAATAAAAATAATACTCACATCAAGAGCTTGCTTCATGAATAAAGGTTAATTGTGAATGTAAGGTATATAGCACAATGCCCAGCATACAAGTATTCACCAAAAGTCAAGATTAGCAAAGAATAACTTTGGAGGAGTGAAGGGTTCACCTGACTCTGGTTGGAGAGCCCACAGAAGGACTGATTGGATGGATCTATCACCAGAATCCACCAGAGTCCACTCACTTGTACCCAAGTAGGGTCACCATAGCAGTTACTTCTTTAATAAACACAAAGCCTTTCTATTTCCTAACCCCATAGCATAGTCTTTTAATATCTCTACCCTTTAATAAAGGTGATGTTTTAGATGCTTGTTTTCTTGAATAGTTCTTAAATTTATGCCTATGGGCTCTCTAACCACAGAATCTTAGATGTACAGAATCTGCTGGGAAAATTACCAGGAAAAAAAGAATGCTGCTTCTTCTGTTCTCAGTTTCTTTGTAAAGGGAACACCAGAAAGCACAGAATCCTTAGTTTATTTGTGAACAGTAGGAAAAAGTGAAGTATTAGATACTAAAAATAAAGGCAAGTCCTTGAATCTATTTAAACTGATCACTGCAGCCAGCAGCTGTTCATTGAAAGTCAGTTTCAAAATGTGATAGTTTTCAAAGAACCTTTTCATATGTTTTCTGAAGTCTTGCTGAAAGGGTTCTTTTCTTCATGAACATTGCTGTTAAGCAGGGCCTCTACAAACCAAAACTAATTTGAAGGTAAGCATGGTTTTTAGAGGAATAGAAGCCCAATTCAGAAATGTTTATTGAGGTAGGGTAATAGACCTGACTTTTGCATCTAGGCATACCAGCTTTTCCTTGTTTCCAAAGTGAAATAGTGGAATACGCATATTAAAGTTTTGAGTTCCCACTTATGAAATGAAACAGCTCCCACATTGTGGGCCAGGCTTCTGCTATGTCATCAGTAGACTTTTATGAGATTCGGCCACCAGAAGTGACATTTTAGGCTGCTCTCTCTGTGTCATGTCCTTCCCTCTTCCACCCCCATGCTGGAGCTCTGTTGCCGAGCAGCCCCTCAACCTCTCTGTGCCCTTTCAAATTACAAAATCACCTGTGATCACAGGAAGTGTTTCCTTTGCCTGCAGTTTGGTTAAATATTTGCCCCAAGGACAGTGTGCTTCTTTTTTTTTTTTTTTTTTTTTTAATCTCTTCTGAAACCCACAGACCTTAACTGCTCCAAACTTTCACAATGAGAATCAGCTGAGGGAGAAGCAGTCATGCCAAGCCAGGGAAGATGAGACTAGGCACACAGAAGAGAGGTCCTTCAGTGTTCATGATGTGCTTTGGGAAGAGGTGTTAACCTGTCTGTGTTCATCAGATGTGGTGTGTTTGTGGGCAGAGCTGTGTGCACTTAAAAGATAAATGTGGTGATTGAATGAGTTAATGCACCCAAGGAGTTCCTGGCACAGAGATACTCAGTAAATTTCCAGCCTCTTCTTTCCACCCTACCTTGTAGCCCCTTTTCTATCATGGAGGCAATGGGAATCCATTCCCTGAATCTGCTTTTCTCTTAGGGCAAACACCTGGGTTTTTCTTTTTGGTTGCTTTTCATAGGACAGAATCTCAGTACCCACTCAGCATCTTTGCTATTGTCCTTAGCTTAACAATATCCCTTTTCATTTCAATTGTAGTGTGGGGAACTGGCTTCAATACCACAGGTGAACGCTGCAGGCTGGGGTGGACCTTGTATGTTCTCTGAACTCAATTTCTCTCACACACCAGATCAAAGTCACCCTCTTGGCACACTCACTGTTGTATTGATCTCTATAGAGTCAGCAGAGTTTCCCACATGGTCAACTCTGCCATTTCATGGGTCAGTTGAAATGATATCTACTTATTAGTGTCCCATGCAAAGTTTTGTCAAATGCTTTTGTGTTGAGTACCTGGCATGTGGTAGACACTTACTAAGTGACTTTTGAATGAATGAATGAATGAATGAATGAATGTATACTTCATGAATCCCATGGGCTCCTGTTACTCCTTCTGACTGACTTAACATATATATTTTTAAGGCAAACTATGACTTGGAATTTAACAAATTGCAAGTATAGCATCCCTGCTAAAATCTCCTGTCCCTGAGCAAGTATATCTCAGTTCACTTTCCAAAAGTAATTGGAGAGGGATCAGAAACCTTCACAGCAGTTTGAGTGCTCACCACCTTAATTTGTAGGGTGAGCCAGTTCAGAGCAGTGGCCCCTTCCTTCAAAACCACACACACCTTAACTCTTCTATATCCTCTACTGCTCTATTAATGTTTGTTCTCCTATTGTTGGTCTAAAGTCCATCCTTGAAAGAAAGCCGAAAAGCAAAGTTGAAAAAGTTTTTATCTCTGCTTTCTCTTTGCCATCTGTCAATATTACACAATTTGCTCCCAGGAAACAGGCCTGTCTTCTCTACTTTTCTAACTTTGAATATTTTTTGTTTGCTTTGTTTTGCTTCATTTTGAGAGAGGCTTGCCATGTAGTCCAGGCTGGCCTCCAACCCACTATCCTCCTGCCTCAGCCTTTCAAGTGCTGAGATTATATGTGTCTGCCACTGTGCCTGGCTTAACTTTAAATGTCACTAATGAGACCAATTTGTTGTCGTAGCTGTTAGTGACTTGGGTAAATCTGGTATTAGACAATGGTGTCTTCCAGCTGCTGATATTTTCTAGGAGCTCACTGAGCTGATAAATTTCTCAGAGGTAAGCTTTAGTATTCTGATTAGTATGTGGGGTGCCAAAGCAAGCAGTCATGTTTAATATTTAGACTATATCTACAATTTATCAAACACTGAGACAATGTACAGCATCATATGTTTTAAAAACTATTTCATGTAAAAATATTATAGGTCTATCAAGTATAGCTATAAAACTTATCCCACATTGGATGCTTCAAGTATAATTCTCCCAATGACATTGTTGTTCATGTTTTTATAGTTGGGAAAAAGAAACCTGCATCATATGTAATAACTCACCCAAGTTCACATAATTAGAAGGTGCAAAGCCAGTATTTGAACTCAGATTTGCCTACTCAAAGCCTGTGCTTTTCCACCATTTTACTCTGCCTACCAACTTTCATTGTCAATTTGAAAAATATATCTTTTGAGTGCATAATACAATGCCAGGCATCATTCTAAGTGTTCAAACACATAGTACTCACGATGGTTGAGGAAAGGAATGACCAAGACCCTAGTGTACATCCTTCTTATTTTGTTACTATGGAGACCCTTGTGGAGGCCTTGTCCTGAGTAAGAAAGAAATAACTAAGTCTTAGAGAGGCATTGCTGCACCAACTCCAGCCATGTAACCTTCATCTGGGTAACCTGGGAGCATCTCAGTTCATGGAGTTTATTTCCATGATTTTTCCTTGGCACAAATTCTGAACTCTTTGGTTGAAACTGGACTCAGATATGGAAAAATGAAATAATGTATCTGTATCTATTTTTACAAAGCTTTCAAGGTAATTGGTGGGCCTGTAAACTCTGAACAAGCCAAGATTTTCTACAGTTTTCTGATCCATAACCAGTCTTCCAAAGAGCATATCCTTCATCTTGCAGAGAAACTCATCAGAGAATAAGTCAGATTCTAAAATCACAAGACAGAGCTAATGAGATCCATATACTTAAGTGCTTCTCGACATTTGACTATATCTAACTTGTGTTCTCCATGCCTCCTTCTGCAGAGTAGGTGAGAATGTGTACTGGTAGCACCAGGGCAGAGCAATGCAGTGCAGTGTTTAGGAGGCTGAGCAAATTTTTTAAACTTTCTAAGCTTCAATGTCTTCATCTACAAAATGGCATGATAGAATACCTCACATGTTTTATGAATGAGTTAATACATTCTTTGCACAGTATCTGGCACAGAATAAGTATCCTAAACAGCAGCCCCTTATATATATATATCTCAGACAGTGTAGTTACAATCCAGAGCCCATGAATCTCTAGTCTCTGCCAAGTGTTTCCTACCCTTAAATTTAATATGTGTAACTGAACTGTTCTAATGCTTGTTGTCATTCAACTATTACAATGATATCTGGATACTGTGAAATATAAAATAGATTTAAATAGTTTGAGAGATGGCAAGCGATGGTGTCTTGGCATGTTGGCCAGGCTGGCCCTGAACTCCTGGGCTTACACAATTCTCCTGCCTCAGCTTTCCAAGCAGCAGGGATGACAGACGCATGCCATCACACCAGCCAGGCAAGAATGTGACTATAACTATATAACTATATATAACTATATAGTTATATAACTAAACTATAGACTATAATATTTTAGTTTATATAGACTATAATACATAGTTTAGTTATATAACTAAACTATAGACTATAACTAAAAAATTTGCTCAGCCTCCTAAACACTGTCATAACTATCAAAGTATTTCTGTTGTGTGGGGCAGCATATGCTTACTTGGTATAGGGACAGAAACAGTTGAATGTGATCATTGCCATATTCCTATCGGAGACACCTTGTAACAAACATGAATAAATTGTACTGTGAATTCATAACCATATTGCCTGTCTTCTGCAGGTCATTATCTTATCTTGATAATCATAATGACATGGTAGAAAAGTGTCTATATTTCTCATTGTCAATTCTCCCATATTCTCCTGCCTTTGAAGTAATTAGCTGAAAACTCAGCAACAAACAAACCTCCACAAAGTTATATCTCTGTTGCAACCGACAGCAAATACGGAAAAAAAAGAAAACTGATAAAAAAAAACAAAACAAAACAAAATAAAACAAAAAAACTTATCACTGTAACTACATTGAGGGAACCAAAAAGTAGATTACCTTTGACTGGAAGAAGCTCCAAATGGGGCAAAATAGCCAGATAGATACAGTAAACTCTGAATGTTGTCAGCAATAAAGGACATGGAGTCCTAGTGGCCTTGGAGTGGTGCTTGATGTTTGTGAGATTTGGAAGAGTAGGTAGGGGACCTGGTGAGCTTTTCTTGGATGGTGTTCAGAATAGCTGTTGAACTCTGAGCTCCGGAGTTTATATGGCCTGATAGCCAGCCAATCAGGGCAACAGGGTTGGATCAGAAATGACTAACCGGGCACCAGGGGGGCTTTAGATGATACCATACCTTGGGTGCCATCTTGGCACACTTGATGGGAGGGGGGAAGAGTGGGATATCCGGATGTAAGGCAAAGGTGACCAGCTGCTATCTTGCCCCATCCTCTAAGTGGGCTAGATGAGCTCCTGGGACTGGCCATGTTTGGGGTTCTCTCTATCACCCTGGGAATTCCAACAGGTTATAGTAATTTATTTTCCTTATTGTCTGCATCCCTCCCACCAGTAAACTATAATGCCAGGAAGGCAGGGATTTGGGTTTCTTTTGGTCATAGTCACATTCCCAATGCTATCCATGAGTCAGCTCCCATTACAATCCTATCTGATAAGTGGTTGGAAATGAAGGTATGAGCCTAGGCAGCAGCAGTGGGCAGTGTGGGAAGTTTGAGAAGCTGAGGTCTGATGGACTTGGCAAGATTAAACCTATTTCTGACCTGCTAACTCTAAATTGGAAGTGGAATAGTCCTAAATTGGAAGCTCCAAATTGGAGGATCTAAATTGGAAGTAGGTTAGATTCTGGAGAGGTCTCTGGATAATCATATTACTCATACTAAATAAATGCAGAGTTCTCTGAAAAAAAAGTGCCCTGAGGTGGACAATCTGAGAACTCAAGGTCACTGGAGTGCAGGACACTTCAGTCTATTAGAGTGTGGATGAGACACCCTAGGAGGACAGGGAGGAAAGAGGACACTGGGATGGAGCAGAAGCCAGGCGACCTGAATACTTTGGGAACTCAGAACATCATTTCACAGAAAGGCTCTGCATGTTGTCAAAGCTGTTTTCCATGTGCTTCCCTTATCTCCTTCATCTGGGTGTCTAATCACTTGTGGGTTTTCTTCATCCTCTTTTGACCAAGGGATGTTCCATCTTATTCCACTTGCTTCATTGGGTAGGAAATCCTGGTTTACCTTCCTTACTTAGTTTTTGCTTTCTTTTAACTAGATTATTGATGCTATCTCAAAGGGTTCAGATTCAATACAAGGCCAGGAAATAAATAAGCAAGCTGACCTCAGTGTCCATGGTGGCCTCTGTGTATACCTCTGTCATAGTCCTTTCAAATGCTCAGTGCCTTCATTGTGTCTCTTCTGTCCCTTAGCAAAACTAGATCCTGAGTTGTCATAAACCTTTCTCCATTCATATACAAATATTAGAAAAAATACATTCTGTTCTCCCTCTGAAGAGTATTTGCATTTTATAGGTAAAGTTTCAAAGCCAATCAGAGGCATTTCTAACATAGTAACTATGCAATTTCAGCCTCTTTAGGTTAAAGGTGGGATACTGGAATCTGGCAGCTTTAGTTTCTGAAATCAGAGCCTAGGCCAGGGTGTGCATAAAAGAAATGAGGCCAGCCTTGACTGGGGAGACTGACTCCTTCAGATCTGTACTTTCTGGGCATGGGAAGTCTCAGGGTCTTCAGAAGATAATCTTTATAAGGTAGGTGCTTCATTTTTAATTACAGAATGTAGAGACCTTAAAATCTTTAGACTTCACTCCTCTCGAATCACCACTGATCTTAAAGAAATTTAAATATTCAATAAATCTTACCTATAGAAAGGCAGTCACTGGATCATCCTTTTGGTCAATTTCAGTTGGTAACTATGGTAAAGACAACAACAGTTTCTATCTTTACCGCCCTGCCTTAAATAATCAACATTACAGCATACATGGGTCAGTATTTCCCAACACTCTCAGCATACATGATTTTAACTTTTTTATGGTTTTCCGAGAACTATTAGGGTGTTCTTGTTCACAGAACTTTCTTCTAGGATTTGGACACTAAAGAGCAATTAATCTTGCAAGATACTTTCTGGGTTTAGTAATGATGTCTGGTTTCCATGTTTTTCTCAACAGTTATTTAGCAAAAGCCTTAAGTAAGCCCTTGTTGATAAATGTGAGCCAAGTTTCCCCTTCCCCTTTTCCCTCTCCTCTCTCAGGAGATTGTCATGGAAGAAAATCATTCTGTTTTGGGATGGTAATCCTCCTTAAATCAAGACTCATCCAGGACATGTGACTAGAGCTCCTGTGCCATCTACGAATACTGGGTTTGCAGTTGACATAAAAAGGCCCACTGATGAAGAGAAGGGGTGGGGCAAGTGTGGGGCTTCTGTGCTTTGTACCATGGAGCTGATAGAGGCTGAATTTCACTCTCTTGCATCCTGGGAAGCTTGTGGTCTCATTGACGTCAACTCTCAATACAGACCTTAACTCTGGAATGAAAGTCAATCAATTCTCACAATGAGCCTAAAGAAGTGGGGGGGGAGACTGCTTCAAAATCTATACACACCTTGGAATAAAAAACCAACAATAAATAATTTGAAATTTCAAATAAGCATTTTTCTTTGGTTTTCCAAAGGTAAAATTGTATCATAATACTGAATTGTTTGTTCTAAAATCACACACCCCTTCCTAAAAGTCTAATATGTTATATTCTACAGAGGATCCTTGGTTTGAACAGACATAATCTCAGTGGGGGACTTGGTCATCTAGGGCTAGGAGTGGGGCCCGAGGACCACTGGACTTGTCCAGTTCTCTGCTTTGCTTCAGACTTACATTTATTCACTCTCCTGGTATTTTTGGTCCTATTAGGAGTGTGTGGCATGCCAGCTGTGGAGTGGATTTGGCAGTTATACCCATGACTGGATTAAGGAGAACAACCAACTGGAATAATTTAATTTGATAAGTATATTTTCTTTCTTCCTTTCTAGTTTGTTTTCTCTTTATTATATAAAGTAGATAATTCTCAATTCTAATAATCCAAATCTTGTGCACAAATTGGTTCTAATAACTGTAGAAAATTACAAAACAGAGGATGCTATGCAAATTGGCTTATTTTTATGTTAAATTATTTTCCATTATAAGCTTTTTATATATGCAGGAGAATCATTTAAAAGTGCTGTTACTTTAGCAGGATGGTACCTTTCAAGGACTTCTTTCTACTAAAAACCAAAGAGAAGTATAAAATTAACAAAATCTTTAGCTACTGGTAATAATAAATCTCTCTAGTATTATGCCTAATTATATTATGTACATAACAATACAGGCTGGGTTTTAGCTTAGTACAGCACTGCTCCGTTCTTCCTAAGGATCTGGGTTCAATCCCCAGTATTGCAAAAATGGGAGAAGGTTATGGTAGTCTACTCCCGAGACAATCAGCCCAAATTGAAAACCCTATGAGGGTCCCATGATTTGGACATGACTCAACCGCACCTAACAACAACATATAATAATACATCTTTGGAAAGAAAGAAATAGAGATTGGGAAAATGGAGTCAAGGAGTATTAGAATCTTCTTTAAGAAAGGATATTTGAATATTGCTTATTATGTGAAAACTCTTCACATGCCCAGCATAATGGCACACCCCTGTAATTCCAGGTGGACACAGGAGGATCCCAAGTCAGAGGCCAGCCTGGGTTACATAGTGAGTTCCAGGCCAGCCAGGAACATCAGTGTAAGACCCTGTCTCAAAACAAAAACAAAAACAAAAACAACAACAACAAAAAAACAAGCTAATAATTTTTTTGAAAAAAACTCTACATGTCACCTTGGAATAACAGACCCAAAGGAAGTCAGGATGACCCAGGTTAGGGACAAAAACAAGGACTTAAGTGGTAAATAAACCCTTAGGGGATTTCTTTAGGAATGAAGATAATCATAGTGGCCAGAGAGAGGGTTTGTCTCAGCACAGATCTCACTTGGAATGCACGCTGATTTTTTATATTTAAACTCAAATTTTACATTGAAAGAAAGCCTTATGTTATTGCCCAGAGTTCTTTATATTTAGATATTGACTTTGGAGCCTCAAACAGGTCAAATTTATACAACTATCACCTCAGGGTAAAATGTGTTTTGGAGCAGTTAAGAAAAACCAGTTTGCCTTCTCCGTGGTTACAATATGTAGATATTTTTTTTGAGGGTAAAAAGAATATTTTTCCAGTGTTCACTCCATGAAAAGATGGAAAATTTACATGTTATATTTAGCAATACTTATTTAGTTTGAAACATGAAAAAATAAAATTCTAGGAGTTTTAGAGGAAATGAGCTACCACTCCAGAGTGGTGAATTCCCTTTTTAAGAATACTTTGCCTTTAATTTGAAGTGTTCAATCATAATTGCAACAGAAACACCATCACCTGTCCAAATTGACCCTTAATATTTAAGAAGTACTTTCATGCCCAGAATCTTGGTTTTTGGTCTGTTTGCTTTCTCTTGTGGTGCTGGGGATTGAACCCAGGGCCTGGCTCATGATAGACAAGCACTCCACCACTGAGCTACATCCTCACCCCCAGAATCTTAGTTAATATCTCAAATGGGTATTTTTGAGATTAGCAGGGCAGATAGTATTAGTATCCTTATTTTTTAATTGTAGAAACTGATAGGAAAAACTGGGAGGAGGGCCCTTTTTTCCTTCATTCTTGGCCTTTGAGTTATATAGGAATAGGGGGAAAGTTTTTGCCTCTGGCTGTTTCTTGCTGAGAAGGGTGCAGCTGTCCTGTGGCAAGGGGACCCAAGTGTTGGTAGGAAGGCTTGCTGCTATGTCACTGTAGTCAGCATGAAAAACTGAGTCAGACCAAGGTGGAGATTTTCTTTGCTTGTGTCGGAATGAAAGAGCTCAGAAATTGAAATAAGCAGGGAACAAACAATAGAATGAGTAGGATTATGACAAGGGGCCCCAGTAACAGAGTGGTTTTTTTTCTTAGTGGGGAGAAAGCCAGCCAGGAGGAGGAATGGGAACTTTTCTGGAGCTTCGTAGCCTGGTTAAAAAAATAACACCTCTAGATTTTTTGGTCCTACTGTCCCAGTGTCAACTTTAGCAATGACATCAAGAGTCAATAATTAAGGTATGAACTGAATAGCTCTTTGCATTTAGATGACTGTTGTCAGAGATATAGGAATGGGGTCTGAGGGATTGACATCGACATCATCCACTTTTGAGCTGCTTTACTATAATTTTACCCTTCTCAGACTTTCTGCTACTTTAATCTTTCTGGATTTCTTCCCCTTCCTTCTACTTATCCATTCAGTCTTGGGGCAAATTTTTTCTTCCAAATTCCTCCTTTCCATAAGCAATTTCCTATTTTTCTCTGTCCTTTTAAAATCTCTATTTCCATAACTTGTATTTTTTATAACATATTTGTACCTTTTTGTCTTGTAGGTAATTTTATCTTGGAGACTCAGAGGGAACAGGTGTTATTAAGTAATAGGTGTAACAAGGGACCTGATAGGGGTTCTTCCATCTGGGAAGAAGCTGGCCCAATGGAGACTCTTGTCTTTGGATTTTTTGTAATATATATAGTGTGATGCTGAGATTTAGCTCAGTTGGTAGAGCATGGCTCTGCAGTCTCTGAGGTGCTGGTTTCGATTCCCAGCACCGCAAAAATGGAAGAAGGTGGTAGCAATCCACTCCCGAGGCAATCCCAAAACAGTGAGCCATTGAAAACCCTATGAGGGTTGCTATGAGTCGGACAGGACTCCATAGCACCTAATAACAACAACAACATAGTGTGATGGCTGTGTGTGGCTCACACTTTGTTATTAGGAAGCAGAAGAACTCCATTAATAGCTTCTAATAAAGTCTTACATTTGGCACTTAGGTAAATATTTTCCGGCCCATAAAATATCCTGAGTGGGAGCTGGGCGTGGTGGCGCAGGCCTGTAATCCCAGTGAGTCAGGAGGCAGAGGCAGGAGGATCTCAAGTTCAAGACCGGAGGCAGTCTTTGTAATTTAGCAAAACCCTGTCTCAAAAAGTAAAAAAATGGGCTGGGGTGCAGCTCAGTGGTACAGCACTTAGAAAGCATGCAAGTGCGAGGCTCTGGGTTCAACCCCCAGTACCGCTAAAAAAAAAAAAAAAAAAAAAAAAAGTCCTGTGTGGGTAGCCAGACAGCTTTTAAAGGAAATTCTTTTGATTTGGAGCATTTTCATTAATGCTGGTTCCTATATAGGTTTACTGAGAAAGGGGTCATGGGTAATTGATTAAGGCAGAGAAAGAAACCCTCTGTATCAGAAAGGAAATTAAAATCTGTACCTGTCACGTCAAGGATTACCCGCAAGCTCTTTGATGGCCTTCTGTAGTTGCTTTTGGTGGGCATTGTAAGAAACCATAGGCAGCTTTTAGTCCTCAAGTGCAGCCTTTATAGGAGCTGAATGAAGGCCTCTCTTCAGAGGGCAAGATATCAGTGCATATGGTGGAGTCCTCTTTGTAGGAGTGGCAAAGCGCCATTTGCTTAGGACTTTGTTAGAGGCTAGCATTGGCTTCTGAAGAATCTCTCCTTTGGACTGGGGTTTCTCTGAGGGGGCAGGTTTTAATTTGCCTGGGGAAACATACCGTTTCCCAGGACTAAAGGCTATTACTTGAGTTTGTTTTATTGCCTGTAATCACTTTCCCGGGACTTTTGAGCTCTCAGTTTTATCCATGTTGCTCAAAGCCTCAAAGCAAAACTTAACCATAATAACTAAAGAGAAAAAACTGGGATACTTAACTTCGAGGCACTGAGGTCTCCTTTTTGAGACCCTGGTTGTAGGGGTGTTGGATTTGTTGGTCCAGGAAGGCTAGGGTGGCTTGGTATAGGTTTAACAGGTATTTTAGAATTAAATGGTCTTATTAAGTATGAAGGGGAATAATTCAAATGAGAGAAAGATACTGTTTTTTTAAAGGTTGATGATAGACCAATAAGTAAAGCTCTGAGGTTAATAGGAAAAACCTAGTAAAATATCAAATGTACACTTTAACTAAAACTATGAAAAAATAAATCATGTTGACCAAAAGGCATAGAAAAGTGGGTATGGTCTTACAATGTAGAGTAGAGGTGCACATATTGAGTGAAGCTGCAAACAAGGAAGTGACCTGAAAGATGGCCAGTGCTCCAGGTCTAGGGACGTTCCAAGAAATGGCCAATTCCTTGGGAATGTTTGTCTTGAGAGATGGCCATTCCCGCAACATTGTCTAAGTCTTAACTTGGGAAGCTCAGCTTGTCTGCATCTCCAATGGAGGGAGAGGTGGATCCCTGGGTGCAGGACATAGCAGCTGAGGAAACTCGGGGTGGAGGGGGGGGTCCACACCAGTCAGAGGCTGTGCTGCTATTGGGGCATTTGGGGTTTGTCTCCCACTGGGGGAGCAGGAGGGGTCTACATTACCCCAGGCAAGAGGAGGGTCATTGGGATCGGGGCAGCAGGATCTCCTGAGTCCCAGGCAACATCAGTAGGCAGGGGGCTGCTGAGGAGGCAGGCCCAACTGTGGACCAAGGGAAAAAGGGAAAAGCTGTTGAAGGGAGACAGAGTGGGGAGAGTTAGCGAGGCTGCTAGTGGAGAAGCTGCAGAAGAATCGTAGAAGAAGGGCAGAGGCTTTTACTTAGGCGTGCTTGTGAGATAAGGTATTTTATGGAGGCAGGGAGCAGGGCATAGAAACTATTTATGGCAGGACAGGAATTTATAGGGTGGGGCACATGCAGCCTTCAGGTGCTGGACAGGCAGGGGAGGGGAGGCAGGGCAGCATTTGTTCTCCCCGCCCAACACCGAGTAAAACATCAAATGTAGAGGCCTCCAGGCCTCTACCACCATGGCTGCATGGTGGTAGAGGCCTGGAGGTAGGAGAGGCCAATCTTTTGTCTGTTGGCATGACTGTAAGAGAGTTTGAATTGGGAGAGGGAGAAAACACAAGGGGAAAATGTTTTTAATGTGTATTAAGAAGGACCTCCAGGGAAGAGAAAGCATCAGTAGGAGGCAGGAGCGAATGGAGATGGAGAAGTGTGGAAATGTCTCAAGTCTTAAGGTAGGTGCCGTACTAAGAGAGATTTTTTTTCCCCTTAGGGCTTTTGTGAAGAAAACAGAGGCAAGGGAGCTACGGCGGGGGGGGGGGGGGGGGGGGGGGGGGGGGGGGGGGGGGTGGTGGTGGAGGTGTCCTGTGGAGACTGACAGGGGGCAGGATCAAAAGAGAAGGCAGAAATGTTGTTACTGTTGTTGTTGTTGTTAGGTGCTGTGGAGTCAGGTCTGACTCATAGGGACCTTATGTACAACAGATGAAACACTACCTGACACTGTGCCATGCCCAGCACTATTGTCAGTGCTTCTCTGCTATCCATAGGGTTTTTGATGGCTGATTATTTCAGAAGTGTGCTGCTGGGTCCTTCCCTAAGCCTACAGTATTCCCAGGTGTTCTCCCACCCAAGTACTAATCATGTCCCACCCTGCTTAACTTCCAAGATCTGATGAGATAAGATATCAAGGTGGTAGATTTATAGTGGCAGAGGCTTATGTTGGGTAAGAGGCTGTAAAGTACAGATGGGACAGAGTATAGGCAGCAGCAGCAAGATTGTGGTGGGTGGAACAAGCTTTACAGGAGGAGAGACAGGAATAATAAGTTTGAGGATAGGAAAAACTGAAGTTAGGAAAATTTGCTCCATTCTATTATGACGGAAATTATCCAAATTGGCTAAGGTATTAAAATTAAAGTTTCTGTTTTTGGCCAGATCGAATTATCATCCAGTTGGTACTGGATCCAAAGGGCTTTAATTTTGGATTGGAGAGCTAGGGGCTGTAAATTAACCAAAAGGCAGTTTAAAAGGATCTCCTTTGGGGGATGACTTTTCTGTTCTCATATTCTGAGGGAAAGGTAGAGGCAGAGCAGAAAAAACATTCTTAATTCCTGGGTACCTTGGGTGCCCTCTGGGGGGCCAGAGGTTTTGGTCAGGCTTGGTTCCAAGACTTTGGAATGGAGTACTGCACCTATAGAACTGGTACTGTACCAATGGTACCAGAAAGAGAAAGGAAATTGCTGTCCAAAACTGGAGAGGAAAGGAAAACAGGTGAGAGCAGAGAGGTCAGATAATTAGAAAAAATACCAATTACTCACCAACTGGACAGGCAGAGCAATTTTCCCTAGGGAGATTACAGGTTGTAAGCTGGTTCCATTATGTCTGTGTGGGAGAGGTCAAGGCTCATGCTCTAAGGTAAAGCCTCATCTGATCTCCTGGGTTTTGCCACCAAAAAGATAGGAAAAGTCTGGGAGGAGGCCCAAGAGTTGGAGTTCACATGGTAAGAGGAACCTCATCAACTCTTGGGTTCTTAGCACCAAAATTATAGAAAAAATCTGAGAGGAGAAGAGGGTACACAGACATGAGGGAATCCAGTGACCTGTAGAAGAACATGTTTACTGGGGGAAAGTCAATGGTAGAAGGAAGTAAAAAGGGGCCAGCACTGGCAATAGTGTCAGAAGGGAAGGAGATGGGCCTGTTGCAAACAAGGTATTTGAGGTTGACGATTATATAGAACTGGCAAAGCCTTAGTCTTAACATTGGTGGGAAAAGAGTCATTGGAAGAAGGGAGGAGGAAGTTTGGGAGGTTAGAATCTTAGGAATGCTTAACCTTTGGGGGCTAGTTTGCCTTTCCATATTTTGTCATTAGGTGAACTCAGTTATCTCAGGATCTTAGAGCTCTGTCAGGGGAGGGGCCCTTTGTCCCCTCAGAAACCAAAGCAGAAAGAAGTCAAATGTCTTAGTTAGGGTCACCCAACTATTAATAAAGCAAGCAGGACTTTAACAAAATTATTCTTATTCCAAAGCCTTTCTCATCATATCATTATACTTCAATTACCTTTATTTACAAACTGCTGAGGAAGCCTCCAAAATAATTATATTTAGTATAGTCCAGTTGGGTGTCATAGACATTGGGCACAACTAATCATATACTTCCCTTCCTTCCTGCTGCCACCTCTCCACTTCTCCCACTCCTCAGGCAAAAATCTCCTAATAAAATATCTGCAACCAAAGAAGGAAGTTGTAAGTAAATATATTTAGGAAGCAAATTGTGCAAGCATGCTGGAGTCTGAAAAACAACTAATTTTAATGCATCTTGTGACTACTCAGGGATTCCACATAAACAGATGGACATATAAATACTTAGGATGGTTTTGACATACGAAAGAAATGTTATAATGAAGCCAATGAAGCAGGATGTGAAATACTAAAGCAGTACTACAAGCAATGACTTTCCTTGCTGTTGCTTCAAAAGTTCAAAAGATAGCTTTATGCTTTTGTTAGAGATGACCAGAAGAAGTGTGCAACAACTTTTACTATGGCACATCACACAATGTCTGTGCTCTGCCTTGGGGCCATGTCCCAAATTGGGTCTCTGCTGGAAAACACAACTCCAAACCTGCAGAATGGGTCCATTCTTCCTTTTACAAGGCTAGTATTCCCAACTTGATAAAGACCCTCAGGCTTCCTAAGATGGCATACGCACATCTCAAGACCTCAAGACATCATTCCCCTGCTACCTATCCGCCAAACCAATAACTAGTGTTTGGTCACAACATAGCTCAGCCGGGGAAAAGGACTTTAGTCCAAATAAATGGAAGATCCAAATCACATATTCTGGCAATCTGTAGGAGAGAAGTTTTGGGACTGGATTATAAATGTACTGAATCAAGGAGGATGGAATATAATATATAATATTCAATATAATTAAGAGTTTATCAGTATGGGAGCCTTCCCCCTTGACACTAAATTTAACACCTATAAGGTCCACTGTATATGATTCTAAAACATTCTATGCTAGCTTTGGAAACCTTGGGGAAATGATGGCTCGCATTCACTCAAGTAGAAATAAACTCCATGGCAAATGGTTGAGAAAGGATCAGAGCACTCCCAGAAGTGGGCATAGTACTAAGGGAGGCCAGAAAACCCACTAGCTGGCTCTATTCTGTGGGAAATCCCAGAAGAACATGTTTACCAGACCCTTAGGAATACACTGGTATGAGGACACCAGCCCTGTAGCAGAATTCATTAGTGTTCTGAGTCAGAGCTAAGGATAGAGGAAGCTTTACCAAACTGGGCTCCCAGAAAGCCATGGTGACAATAGAAGTCAGGTGGGCATTTAGCCTTCAGCAGCAAAGTGTGTGTAATCATCATAATGAATAGCACTGGAAAAGTAGCAGCCAGAAGAGCCTGGGCCACTGAGAGCTGTGAAAGTAGGTGTTCCTGAAGCAAAATAGCTAGGTAGACAACAAAGCTATTGTTCAATCCAAATTACAAAGGAAATCAAGAATGAAGCATCAACAGGGTGAAGGCAAACATCTCAATACACTGTCACCGTCCATAGTGTAGTCTCCAAAACTAAGTTAGGTTTCAGAACAATAACCCATTGACTAAAGGAGAAGCTGTATCTTTCTGAAGATGCACCAGTATAACCACACAGCAAGTAGATATATTAATGATTCTTCTCAGTTATTTTCCAAATAAATCTATAGCCATTTACTCGGGTAACTACACTCTGCAGAAGGCATTCTGCAAACTGTTGCACCTAGGGTCTAACTTGATACTCACTTAAGGTCTGACTTGAAATCCAGGGACCTGAAGCCTCATCATGGCCTCTCCAGTGGAGTAGAGGTGCACATGTTGTTAGGTGCTGTTGCGTCAGTGTCCAACTTATAGCAATCCTACATACAATAGGCGAAAGAATATTGTTAGTGCTTCCTTGCTATTCATAGTTTTCAATGGCTGGTTGCTTTTTGTGGGGGAAATGGGTTGCTGGGTCCTTTTCCCAAGCCTACAGCACTTGGTGTTCCCAAGTGGTCTCCTATCCAAATACTAACCAGGCCCCACCCTGCTTAGCTATTGAGATCTGATGGGATCCGAAGCCACAGTGGTATGGCTGCAGGAGAAGTGCACATATGCTAGCAATAAATGGAGTCTTGGCTCAAGTGTGGGTTACATAGGGCCTGTGGATTAATAGTGTTCAGTTTCCCAGTCCTAGGATGTATAATTGGAATGGGCATATGTAGTGCTTGTCTGAATGCTCATTTGGGTTCCTTGGCTTGTGCAGCAAAAGCTGTCATATAGTGAGAAGGCCAGGTGAAAGCCTCTGAAGTTTTCTCTCAATTATATAGGACACCTGTTCGTCCATGCCCTTGACTGACAAATGAAATATATGGTCCTACATAAACCAAATAAATCCTAGAGGATGATCCTTTCAATTGCAGCTGCCATTTTTATGTGCTAGTAGGCAATGGTGGCTTCATTAGGTCCCTTAACGAAAGCTGAGAAAGATCAGCACAGCTATAGTCAAAAAAGAGAAGCTGAAGAGATCAAATCCATACCTCATTCCAAAATAAACAAACAAACAAACAAACAAACATACAGAGGAGTCCAAGAGTAAATACAAAAACTTAAACAAAAATGTTAATGGGAAAACACTGGAGAATTAAAATAAAAACAACTTAGAAGGGAAGATTTTTTAAAAGTATAATATAAAGTCTCAAAACTATAAAATCAAAATCTAAAAGTCTGGCTATACAAAAATAATAATATATTGCTTAGGAAAAAACTACTTGTGAGAAAAACACATAAGACAACTCAAAAGATCTTGCCTATATGAGGAGTCAGAAAAAAAATATATCAGCAATCCAGTAGAAAAATTGACAAAAGATAGGAACAGCCAATTCAAAGAAAGAGAAATGTGAATTCTTATATGAAAAACGTCAATCTTATTTTCTGAGGAATATAAATGAATACTACAGTGAGGTACCCTTTTCACCCATCAGCTTGGCAGTAGTAAAACTTAAGCAGTGCAACATGAGATTTAAAAGCATGGACCCTAGAATTCCAAGGCTGCCAGGCTGACCAATTGCTTCATCTTAGGCAAATTTCATAATCCTTATTTGCCTTGGTTTCCTCATCTATAAAATGATGGTGATAATGATTTTGTACTTACTTTTGAGAGTTTTCTGAGAATGCAGTATTTTGATGGGTGTAAGCCACTTAGAATAGCACCTAGAATATAGCAGACACCAACATGTGATGCTATTTTTATTGTATCAAGAAGTTCAGGGATGGATGAACAAGAACTCTCATGCATTGCTTATGGGAGAGTCAATTCATTCACTCTGCATCAGTGCATGTTAGAGTCATCATTGCTTTAAGCTTCTGCTCCAAAAAGCAACTCCATCTCTCACAGCTACTGGCCAGACTGGTCTGACACCAGCAGCTGCTTTTCCAGCCTTCCCCGGTAATGGCTTACTGCCCAAGAGCATGCTTGAGTGAGTCCTTACAGTCCGTTTTGTATCTATTTGTGATTACCTCACTGTGTTTATGCTATGGCAACTGCTAGAGAGCTGGATGCCCATTCATCTCACGTGGCAGCCTTGTCTCTGAGCTGGGAGCCAATTGCTTCCTTGGGGACAGAATGATAATGGCCTAATACTGTGACCCACATTCTCAGTTTTGACATGCAAATAATTTATTAAAATACAACTTTGATGCATTTTGCAATTTGCAACCTATAAAGTTCAAATATCTCCATTCTGAAGAAAGTATAAAAATTGCCAAAAATGAATCTTATGTTGCATTTTTTTCTAGTTTGCCAAGCACTCATTCCTACGAAATGTTTTTACAAGTTCAACTTTATATGATTGAGGAGAAAAAGCACAAGGCATACAATTTCCTGTTATAAACTATAATAGTGCACTTGCTGCTTGTGGTGTCTCAGAACTCAAGTTAAATAAAAACGAAAAATATTTCTAATGATTTTCTTTCTCAGCATAATTCTATGATTTGCTGTCTTTTTAAATGTCCTTTCAAATGTATAACTTTGCTTACTGTGACTCTCCTTGATTTCAGAATATGCATTTGAAAATAGTCACGTACAAATCCATATTTTGTTTAAATAGATTAAATTTCTTTTCAATTATATATTAGAAATGTATATGTGTGGCTTTAACTGTGGCTAGGTGTTTGGCTAGGTCCCAATTTACAACAGTTTGATTTACAATTTTTTATTTCATGATGGTATGAAAGCAATCTTATTCAGTAAGAAGCATACCCGCACAACCTTCTATTTATGACTCTCAGAATAATATTCAAAAAATTACATGAGATATTCAACACTATTATGAAATAAGGTTTGTATTAGGTGATTTTTCCCAACTATAGGCTAATGTCAGTGTTGTAAACATGGCTAAACTAGGCTGGATTAAGTTATTTGGTAGGTGCTGGTAGTGGTGTTTGTTAGGTGCCATCCAGTCGAGTCCGACTCATAGCGACCCTATGTACAGCAGATCAAAACACTTGCCAATTCTGTACCAGGCACACAATCTTATTTATGTTTAAGCCCATTGTTGCAGACACTGTGTTAATCCATCTAGTGGAGGATTTTCCTTTTTTTCATTGATCTGCCACTCTCCTAATCATGATGTCTTTCTCCAGGGATTGATCTCTCCTGACTACATGTCCAAAACATGTAAGATGCAGTCTAGCCATCCTTGCTTCCAAGGAGCACTCTGGTTGCACTTCTAGGACAGATCTGTTGGTTCTTAGGCAGTCCATGGTATATTCAATATTTGTCTCCAGCACCATAATTCAAAAGCATCAATTCTTCTCTTTCTTATTCAATGTACAGCTTTCACAACCATATGATGCGACTGAGAATACCAGGGCATGAGTCAGGTGCACCTTCATCTCCAATGTGACATCTTTACTTTTCAATACTTTACAGAGATCTTTTGCCACAGCTTTTTCCAGAGCAATGTGTCTTTTGATTTCTTGACTGCTGCTTCCACAAGTGTTGAACATAGAGCCAAGCAAAGCAAAGGTGTATTAAATTCATGTTGTTTTGTGTTTGTCTGTTTGCTTTTTGAAACAAGGTCTTGCTAAGTAGCCAGTGCTACCCTTGAACGCAAAATCCCCTCCCTCGGCCTCCTGAGTGTTGGGATTATAGGCATGTGGCATTATGCTAGGCTTTAAATGAATTTTAGACTTACAATATTTTCAACTTAAAACAGTTTTATCAGAATACAATCCCATTGTAAGTTGAGAAGCATCTGTATTTTAAAATAGATTGAAAGCTATTATCAAATGCATATTTTACCTAATTTACTGTTTCCCCATTTTCAAAATATGCACACCTGAATCACTTTTCAAAGGTATATCATTGTCTACTCTTTGACGTCTGTTTACTGATGAGTCCAGATACCTTCCTCCCCTCTGATTTCCAAAACTATTTCTGACAATGTTGGGGCAGGGTAGATCTTGAGTTGTTCTCATGTATAAAAGAGAAGCTATACATGTGGTGGCCTAAGAATTGAAGTGTGAACAGTCACCAGTTTATGACTCATGGTTAATCTGCCTCATTTTTCCTATACGCAGTTCTTATATGACCAACAAAAGCCATATTTCAAAATCATCTGGGTCTGTGGTCTTATTTTCACTTCCCTTGGTTAAGCCCTACATATCACTCAAATCTTGGCTCAAGCATCACTCTTCTGACCACATCCTACTCCTGCCACAGATTGATTCAGATACTCCAGTTACATATTCTCCTGGATCCTTATGATTTTCATCACAGTGCTGTATTTTTAAGATTGTATTTTTCTACAATATACTTATTTTAATACTGTATCTCTCTGTTCACTGTACTCTAAATTCCTTGCAGAGGCTGATATTCTCTTAGTCCTATATCTCAACCCTAGAATAGTTCTTAGCTCATAGTAAGGACTCAATAAATATTTGATAAATAAATGAATTTAAAACGATAATGAACAAAGAGGTGAAAAAAACAAGTGAAGGACTGAAGTCTCCAACACCATGTCCGATGTGTGGTGGCACTCAGTAAAACAATAGCTAACGTTATTATCAGTTTCCAACCCAGATCTGATCAATTTGCTGAGTATTTAAGTTTGTTGAAGATGTGGGTTTGATTCAGGAGTCTGAAAGTTAGTTATTCCTTCAAATGTTACTTCTTATAGTTGAATTGTGTCCTCTAGTGTGATAGATACAGAGAAAGAAAATTTTTCAGAAGTTTACAAGTATGTGTGAATCTACAGGGAATATACCCAAAGGGAAACAGATCATCATACTACAGAGACACCTGCATCTCCATATTCAATGCAGCACTTCTCACAATAGCAAGGATATGGAACCAACCAAGGTGCCTATCCAGAGAAGAATGGATACAAAACACTTTGATATATACACAATGGAATACTACTCAGCATTAAAAAAAATGAAATAATGTCATTTGCAGCAAAGTGGATGAAACTGGAGAACATCATATTAAGTGAAAGAACATAAGCTCAAAAAGAGAAATACCATATATTCTCACTCATATGTGGGAGCTGGATCATACTTGTTGTTGTTGTTGTTGTTAGGTGCTGTCGAGTCAGTATCCGACTCATAGCGACCCTCATAGGGTTTTCAATGGCAGACTGTTTCGGGATTGCCTTGGGAGTGGATTGCCAGGCCCTACTCCCAGGACCATACTTAAAGGAAGAAAAATCCTATACACAAATTGATATATAAAAGTGCACAATTAAACTTAGCAAAGAAGGGACAATATAAAGAGTAGAAAGAAGGAGGGAGGGAACTAGCAGAGGGAAGTGAGGATTATGAAAGGTGGGATGGGGAGGAGGGTCACTGTGGAGGGATGAATGCGGAGAGGTCAATCTCAATGTAAACAGCACAACTTCATGAGTACATTGGAAAAATAGGGGAATATAATCTAAATATGCATTTGAGTTTTACTACATATTAGTCATAAGGCTCCATAAACCTTTGTGTTGATGAATGTGTAGCCGGAAGTGATGTAAAGGATGCCTACTGGAAAAAGCCAATGCTATATTACTCTGTACCCCATCATCACTGACTAATAAAGGGAGAAAAGAAAACAAGTATGTGTGAATGTGTTAATAAAGTGAAGCTTTAAGATAAGAAAATATGTGGAATAATATTCAAAATTTTTCTCTAGCAATTATGTATATTAAAAACACACATTTGCCTTGGTTGTCTTTAAATTTATTAAAACGGTTAAGTGTTTAGCCTGGTGTGATGGCACAAGCCTGTAATCCCAGCACTAGAGTGGCTGAGGCAGAAAGATCTCAAGTTGGAGGCCAGCCTGGGCTACATAAGAAGACTCTGTCTCAAAAAAACAAAACAAAACAAAACAAAACCTCAACAAAGCCAGGCATCATGGTGCACACATGTAATCCCAGCAACTCAAGAGGCAGAGGCAGAAGAGTCACAAGTTTGAGGCCAAAGGCAGCCTGTGCAAATTAGTAAGACCCTGTCTCAAAATAAAAAATAGGAAAGGGCTCTCGGGTGCAACTCAGTAGTAGAGCATTTGCATAGCTTTCATGAGGCCTAGGGTTCAATGCCCCTAGGACTGTTAAAAAAAAAATTAGTGTAAGCCAGCACAGTGGTGTCTGCCTGTAATCCCAGTGGCTCTGGAGGAGGCAGAAGGATCGAAAGTTTGAGACCAGAGGCAGTCTGTGTAACTTAGCGAGACCCTGTCTCCAAAAGTAAAAAAAAAAAAAAAAATAGGCTGGGGGTGCAGCTCAGTGGTCTAGCACTTGCAACACATGCAAGCACAGTCCCTGGGTTCAACTCCCAGTACCGCAAAAAAAGAAAAAAGAATTTACTGTAACTTTTATCATTCCTTGTCAGGTTTTTCCTAAATAAGATACATATCTTGAGGAGTAAGCAAAAAATTATTCATGCATTTTACAATCTTTCATTTTCATTTTCATTTGATTTTTAATAACATTTTGCAGTTTAAGATTTCTATTTTTCTTTTGAAAAAGAATAATCATCTAAATAATATGGACATTTAATGCTTTTCTGGCATAATAAATTATTTTAATTTTGGTCCTGAATTTTTTCATAATAAGAATTTAGAATTACATCCACGTGGAAAGTTTACAACTTGTGGATAATTATCGTTTTTTCATCTCATATGTAATTTTAAAAATGAATTTACTTTTAGCTCATCAATAATGAAGATATTTTTAAAGGGTTTTTTTTTCTCCATTGAAATATTTTTCAAAATAGCATATTTACTCACAGCAACACTCCTGATTTACTTAGACATCATTGCCTTCAGGATATCTTTTGTGACCCCCAATTCTAGTTAAGACTTTTAGAGTGGAAAGAAACTCACTAACATGAAATCATGGCCAAATGGAGGGACACTGGTTTAAGAATAAAGAAATAGGTAAGATCCCAAAACAGTAAGCAAGGTAGAGCTGAACCGCACAGATCCTGGGCTAGAATGCTGAAAATCAAACCACTTGCTGTTCGCTCCTATCTCTGCGTCTTATCAAATGCCAATCCTAAGCTTCTTTTCTTGTTTATACCAGATTGCTCTGCTGACTCAGCCCAACAAGTTGTCCTTCAATCTTTTTTCCTACATAGTGACCTTTTAGCTACTTCTCTGTAAAATTCTCAGGCAACAGAAAACCTCACAGCAAGAGAAAACCTTAGTCACAGCTGAGTCAATGAATTGGCTGGATCTGTGAGGTATCCTTTTGTGCACAAATCGGTCATGACTGTACAAACAGGGTCTGTGTCTGGATATGAGGGACTGCCCCTGCTAGTGGACATCAGGGGAATAGTTTTTTAAAGTGAATCACAGGAGATATAAGGAATGATGGTCATTAGGACTGTGGCCCTCAGTTTGGGATTGGTACTTTTCCTATGGACCGTCAACATTGTGCTTCCCTTTTGTGGCTTTTAACTATATATATATATATATATACACACACACACACATACACTTTTAACTATATATATATATATATATATATATATATACACACACACACACACACTTTTAACTATATATATATGTATACACACACACACACACGCACACATATATAAACTATTTATAATTATCTATCTATCTATCTATCTATCTATCTATCTATCTGTCTATCTATCTATCTATCGTCTGTCTGCAGCTATAGCACCTGAGCATCTGATCCCGCCCGATCTTGGAAGCTAAGTAGGGTTGGCCTGATTAGTCCTTGGATGGGAGACCACTTGGGAATAGCACGTGCCACTCCTGAAACAATCCATCATTGAAAACCCTATGGATAGCAGAGAAGCACTGACATAGTGCTGGGATGACACAGTATTAGGGAGTGCTTCGTTCTGTTGTACATAGAGTTGCTATGACTCAGACCTGATTTGACAGCACCTAACAACATCAATATCTATCATCTCTCTCTCCATCTCACTCTGTGTGTGTGTGTGTGTGTGTGTGTGTGTGTGTGTGTGTATGTGCATCAATATACCCCCACCTGTCAGTCAGCTTGTTGTTCTGTGGTGACTTGCGTGTTGCTATGATGCTGAAAATATGCCATTGGTATTTCAGATATCACCAGGGACACCTGTGTTGGACAGGTTTCAGCTGAGCTTCTAGACTAAGATAGACTAGGGAGAAGGACCCGGCCACCCACTCTTGAAACAAATAGCTATTGAAGACCCTATGAATAGCACAGAAGCACTGTCAAATGTAGTGCCAGAAAAGGAGGCATTCAGGTTGGAAGGCAATCAAAAGATGACCAAGAAAGAGTGGGCTCCTCAAAGTAGAGTTGACCTTAATGATGGGAATAGAGTAAAGTCCCTGACACTTCTATTTGCTGATGTGGCATGACTCAAACTGATGAGAAGCATAGTGGCTGCAACAATGAGCTCAAACATGGAAAGATTGTGTGCATAGCACAGTGTATGGTAGGATTTTGTTCTGTTGTACATATGGTCATTGTGAGTTCAACCCGAATTGACAGCACCTAATGACAACAACAAGTAGATATATGTGTGTGTATGTATGTATCTGTTTCTCTGTCTCTCTGTCTCTGTCTCTTTCTGTATATATCTGTCTTCCCTGCTGGAGGGTGGGCTATTCTTGCTTTTTCTTTATCTTCAGTATCTCCATTAAAGTCCTTGGTATATAGTAGGTAATCAATAGACATGTATTCAGAAATTAGTAATTGTATGATAATCAATTAAATATAATAATGTGGACATTTCTTGCCTCTTTGTTCTGGAATCCCAGAGCCCAAAGCTATTCCTCTATTTTCTCTGCAAAATAAACCTTCAGTTTTCTGCTGTGAAGGGTGTATGGAGTCAGGAGGAGGATCTGGCCCTCTGACTGCTTCTAAACAACGTTTAACCAATTCTCTTGTTTTTTAGTCCCACCTTGTCTAAGAGAAGTACCTGGTGCAGCCTGTGCTGCATATAAATATGATTACATTTTGACTTTATACACTTTTGGTGTAGAGTGAAGCTTTCTTTGGTCTGTTAAAGCAACCACCAAATGTCCGTCTGTTTTTCCATCTAATATTGTATAATTCTAAGTCTCTTCTCTCCAACTCTTTGTCCTTTTGGATTTATGCCTTTCTGAAAATTTTGTCCTTGTATATTTATGCCTTTCCAAAAAACTTTATCCTGGTCTTAGTCTGGTTTTGCAAGAAAGGGAAAGTAAATGTACGTGTTGGTTCCATTATCTTTTCCCAGAAATTGTTATTCACTTTATTTCATTTTATTTTTTAGTTTTTGAACATCAGCTTTAGTGCAGTGTACATATACAATATTCTTTTAAAAAGTTTAGGTCTATTATCAAAGAGTTCTGACATAGAAGCAATCAAATTTCTGACTAGAATCATTTATTTTCTTAACCTATCTTCATTTTCACTACTTCTGTTTTTTGGCACTATCATGATTTCTTTACTTTTCCTCCAGTCTATCCCATCCATCACACCTTATCCACAGGCAGAAGAATGCAGTTAGTTCCCCACCTTTCACCAGTTACAATCAATAGTC
Organism: Pedetes capensis; assembly: GCA_007922755.1. Lineage (NCBI taxonomy): Eukaryota > Metazoa > Chordata > Mammalia > Rodentia > Pedetidae > Pedetes > Pedetes capensis. The sequence goes on along the minus strand of VMDO01002896.1, from coordinate 127,091 downwards.
AACTCAAAATGAGTTAAATAAAAAGCTGTAAGGCCTGAGACTACCCGAAGAAAACTGGGGAAATGCTTCAGGACATTGGAATGGGCAAAGATTTTTTGGAAAAGTCCCCAGAAGAACAGGAAGCAAAGGCAAAATTTGACAATTGGGATTACATCAAACTAAAAGCTGCACAGCAAAAGAAACGATCAACAGAATGAATAGACAATTTACAAAATGAGGAAAATATATGCAAACTATCCATCTGACAAGCACTTGAAATCCAAAATGTACAAGAAACTAAAAACAAACAAACAAACAAACAAACACAAACAAACAAAAAGTTCAATAGCACTGCTGGACACTGTGGTGCACGAAGCTGAGGCAAGAAGATCATGAATTCAAAGCCTGAGGCAGCCTACACAACTTAGTGAGACCCTGTCTCAAAATAAAAAATAAAAAAGGGACTGGTAGGAGCAGCATTTCCCTAGCATGTGCAAGGCCCTGGGTTCAACTCCCTAGGACTGCAAAATAAAAAATGTTTTAAAATTGGCAATAGTCTTAAATAGACATTTCCTGAAGAAAAGACATTGAAATGGACAATAAGTATTTGAAAAAATGTTCAACATCACCAATCATCAGAGAAATGCAAACCAAAACCCCAATGAGATATCACTTCACCCCAGTAAGAATGGCTATTATCATAAAAGCTAAAAAGAAAAGGACAGTCTTGCATGATGTTTGTGGGAGTGTAAATTAGTACAGCCATTTTGGAAAACAGTATGGGAATTACTGAAAAAAAAAAAGAGCTACCACATGATCCAACAATCCCATTACTGGACATATGTCTAAAGAAAATGAAATCAGTATGTTAGGAAAACATCTGCATTCCCATGTTTATTGTAGCACTATTCACAATAACCAAGAAGTGGAACCAATGTGTCTATCACCTGATGAACAGATAAAGAAAATGTAGTGCATATACACACTGGAATAGTATTTGGCCATAAAAAGAAAAATACTGTAATTGTGGCAACATAGATGGAACTGGAGATCATTATGTTAAATGAAATAAGTCAGACACAGAAAGTCAAGTCCCACATGATTTCATTCATGTAATATCTAAAAATTTAGAGTAGAATGGTATTTGTCAGAGATTAGGTAGATTAGGGAGGAGAGAGAGGAATAAGGAAAGGCTGATCAATGGGTACTAAGTTATGGGTAGGAGTAGAAGTTCTGGTGTGCTATTTCACAGTAGGGCGAGTATAGATAACAATAACGAACCATACATTGTTGTTGTTGTTAGGTGCCACCCAGTCAAGTGCAATTCATAATGATTCCATGTACAACAGAAGGAAACACTCCCTGATTCTGTGCCAGGCACATGATCTTTTTTACGTTTAAGCCCGTTTTTGCAGACATTGTGTCAATCCATCTAGTTGAGGGTCTTCCTTTTCTTCACTGATGAGCCACTCTCCCAAACATGATGTCCTTTTCCAGGGATTGGTCCCTCCTGACAACATGTCCAAAATATGTAAGAAGACGGACTTTATGAAGAACACAGCATCAGGATCAGAGGAAGGCCCATTAACCTGTGTAATGCAAATGACATAACTTTTCTGACTGAAAGTGAAGAGGATTTGAAATATTTACTGATGAAGATCAAAGATCACAGCCTTCAAAGGTATGGATTGTATCTGAACATCATGAAAATAGAAATCCCTACAACTGAGTAAGCAACTTCATGATAAATGAAGAAAAGTTTGAGGTTGTCCAAGATTTTGTTTTAGTTGGTTCTACAATCAACACCCATGGAAGTAATAGTGAAGGAAGCAAAAAATGCATTGCATTTGGAAAAACTGTCACAAAAGACATCTTTAAAGTGTTGAAAGGTAAAGATGTCACATTGAAGATGAAGGTGCACTTGACTCTTGCCATGGTATTTTCAGTCACATCATATGGTTGTGAAAAGTGGACAGTGAATAAGGGAGAGAGGAGAGGAATTGATGTTTTTGAATTATGGTGCTGGAGATAAATATTGAATATACCATGGACTGCCAAAAGAACCAACAGATCCATTCTAGAAGAAGTGCAACCAGAGTGCTCCTTGGAAGCAAGAATGGCAAAATTATACTTCATGACCAACTGGGCTTTATTCTACAGATGCAAACTGGGTTAACATATGAAAATTGATCAATGTAATTCAACATATCAAGAGACTTGCAAACAGAAACCACATGATCATCTCCATCGATACTGAGAAAGCCTTTGACAAAGTGTTACACCCTTTCATAATAAAAACCCTGGAACATAGATATAATAGGAAAATATTTCAACGTCATAAAGGCTATTTATGATAGACCTATAGCCAATATCATATTAAGTGGAGAAAAATTGAAATCAGTTCCTTTAAAATCAGGAATAAGGCAAGGATGTCCACTCTCTCCTATCTTATTCAATATTGTGAATGAGGTCATTGCCAGAGCAATCAGACAAGAGAAAGAAATCAAAGGAATACAGACAGGCAAGGAAGAGGTCAAATTATCCTTATTTGTGGATGACATGATCCTTTATCTAAAGAACCCTAAAAACATTTCTAGAAAATATTTAGACCTAATTAACTCCTTCAATTATGTGGCAGATACAAAATTAGCACTCAAAAATCAGTAGCCTTCCTTTACACCAACTGTGAGCAGGAAGAGAAAGAAATTAAGGCAACAATCCCTTTCACAATAACCCACCAAAAACTTACATCCTTAGGAATCAACCTAACCAAAGACCCTGGAGATCTCTACAAGGAAAACTTCAAAACATTAAAGAAAGAAATCACAGAGGATAGTAGAAGGTGGAAGGACCTCCCCTGCTCATGGATTGGGAGAATCAATATTGTAAAAATAGCTATACTGCCAAAAGCAATTTACAGATTGAATGCAATCCCTATTAAAATTCCAATGACAGACTTTGCAGAAATAGAAAAATAATCCAAAAATTCAGCTGGAAACACAAAAGATCACATATAGCCAAAACAATCTTAAACTGCAAAACTAGTGCAGTCAGGATCACAATCCCTGACTGTAAAGTATACTACAGGGCAGTGGTAGCAAAAACAGCTTGGTATTGGCACAAAAATAGGCCCAAAGACCAGTGGAACAGAATTGAAGACCCAGACATACACCCACACATGTATAGCCACCTGATCTTTGACAAAGGAGCTAAGCACACAAATTAGAGAAAAGATAGACTCTCCAACAAATGGTACTGGGAAACATGGATTTCCACCTACAGAAAAATGAAAACAGACCTGCACCTCTCAATCTGCATGAGAGTTAGTTTGAAATAAACATAAAAAAATCAACATAAAACTAGAAACCTTAAAATTACTAGAAGAAAATATAGGCAACACACTCCAACACATAGGCATAGGAAAGCATTTCCTTAATAAGACACCAATTGCTCAGGAAATAGCACCACAAGTAGGCAAATGGGTTTGCATGAAATTAAAAAGCTTCTGTACAGCAAAGGAAACAAGAGAGTTAAGGAAGAGCCCACTGAATGGGAGAAAATCTTTGAATCCTATACATCTGACAGAGGACTAATATCTGGAATTTACAAAGAACTCAAGAAAGCAAATCCCAAGAAAACAAATAACTCAATACATAAGTGGGCAAAGAAATGGCCAAACAGTTCTCAAATGAAGAAGTTTGCAAGGCTATTGAAGCACATGAAATAATGCTCAATATCCTTAGCCATTAGGTAAATGCAAATCAAAACAACTTTGAGATTCCACCTAACTCCTCCAAGAATGGCCAAGATCAACAAAACAAATAATAACAAATGCTGGTAAGGTTGTGGAAAAAAAGGAACCCTCTTACACTGTTGGTGGGACTGTAAATTGGTTCAACCACGTTGGAAATCAATATGGAGATACCGCAAAAAACTAAAAATAGGACTGCCATATGACCCAGCTCTAGCACTCCTGGGAATATATCCAAAGGGAGATGAGTAATCATACCACAGAGACACCTGCATCTCCATATTCAATGTAGCACTTTTCACAATAGCAAGGATATGGAACCAACCAAGGCACCCATCCAGAGAAGAATGGATAAAAAAATCATGGTACATATGCACAATGGAATACTACTCATCAATAAAAAAATGAAATAATGTCATTTGCAGCAAAATGGATGGAACTGGAGAACATCATCTTAAGTGAACGAACACAAGCTCAAAAAGAGAAATACTGTATGTTCTTACTCATATGTGGGAGCTGAATCTTACTTAAAGGAGGAAAAAATCCTATACATAAATTGATATACAAAAAAATCACAATTAAACTTAGCAAAGAAGGTACAATATAAAGAGTAGAAAGAAGGAGGGAGGGAACTAGTAGAGGGAAGCAGATTACAGAAGGTAGGATGGGGAGGAGAGTCAATGTAGAGGTATAAAGGGGAAAAGGATAATCTCAGTGTAAACAAAGTAACTTCATGAGTACATTGGAAAAACAGGGAAATATAATCCAAATATGCATTTGAGTTTACTATATATATTAGCCATAAGGCTCCATGAACTTTGTGGATTGATGAAAGTGTTGCCAGAAGTGGTGTAATGGATGCATAATGGAAAAAGCAAATGTTGTATTACTCTGTAACCCATCATCATTTACCAATAAGGGGAGAAAAAATGGCATTGATAAAATATTTATTGATAATGTTATCAATAAGTTATGCATTAATAATTTTATCAATAAAGTATTGTTAATCCATTTTTAAATAAATTTAATTAGGCTGTTAAAATCAGATCATTTGGCAGCTGCAGATTTTGGTTGAAATAGAGGTATAGGTTAGGCATGGTGACTCATGCCTGTAATCCCAGCAACCTGGGAGGCAGAGGAAAGAGGGTCAGAGATTCAATGCCAGAGGCAGCCTGCATAACTTAGTGAGACTCTGTCTCAAGATAAAAAATAAAAAAGAGGTCTGTGGGGCTGCAGCCCCATGGTGGAGCACTTGCAAAGTGTTTGAGGCCCTGGGTTCAACCCCCAAGTACCACAATAAAATAAATAAATAAATAAATAAATAAATAAATAAAATGAAAACCAGAGGTTTATGTAAAAATTAAATAGTTTTCTTCTCCTTGTCAGGTGTAATGATTAAGTGATTTAACTATGGAAACAATAGATTGGCATTTTTATGTTAAGTTGGGGAAATGTAGATATCCCTGTGTTATTTGTAAGAAAATTTTATCAGTGAAGAAACTAAGACTTGGAAATTTTTGGTGATTTGTTTAAAGTCACATAGTTATCCGTTCTTCTTGATGCAGAGAGTATATTGTGTTTATGAAAGAAAAAAGAAAAATCAGGATGTCATACAAAGTCTTAAAAATAAATGAAAGCCATGGAAAATGTTCTTTTTTTTCTGGTCCTCATAAAGATTAAAGAGCTCTGTGGTTTTCTCTTTTTAGACTTGGCTAGATGTCTTTGGTATTATAACGGTGAAGTGGCTGGAGAAGCACAGGAGCAGTTGCTGAAATAATTATTCCACAGTATATTTCATTTTTGAAAAGCTAACAGTTGCTTCCCAACTTTGACATAGTTTAAATCTAGATAAATTGGCTTTGCTTGATATTTTGGCCTTATTAACATTTATCATTTCAAATACTAAAGGAGAAGTGTTTAAATGTTTACGTGCTATAGTAAAATTTAAGGAATCTTATGTAATCTTAAATTATCATCATTATGGTTGTAGTAAATTAGAGTCCTCAATCCTAAAACAGAACGATTTAGGATTAAAGATGAAATATTCATTTTCACCTTTGTACTATCAAAAGAAAGTGTATTGCCATTTCATATCCAATGAGTTTATTATACTTTGCAGTTTGAAGCTGTCTTTCTGACCATGTAGAATAAACAAAGCTGGGGCAAGACTTCATCAAAAGCATTGCAACGTCTATGGCTAAACAATGTGATTGTCATAATAGACCTGCTTTTATTCCTCTGGTTTTAGAATTTTAATTGGGCTTTTATAATTACCCATAAAAGTCCCAACTGGTACAGGCAAGGCATGATCATAAGGCAAAAGCCACATCCTGGTGGCCTGTCTCCCAGGTCCACCCTGCAGATGTGTTACATTTTGTTTGGCGTTTAAAGTGTTTAAAGAAATTGTTTTTCTGAGTTCTGTAGACAATATTTTGCAATCTGGAGAATTCACAAAAACATCTAAGTTTCCTGCTGCTTTTGAAAAATCTGTCTACCTTAGGTACACAGTCCTACTGGTTACTTGCTGCAACTTCATCAACAGGGCAACTTTTGTACCTTTTGCCCTGTCTGTAGGGAGCTGCCTAACTGAATTATGGTTCCTATTTGTCCCTAAATGTTTGAGATATTTGTAAGCCTGCAGATCCTATTGACTTTTCTAGTGAGTGAAGTTTTAAATTTGTCACCTTGGGTTGCAGACAATACACTTATTTGATTTGTTTTTTCAGGTTCCAAGCCCCTTTGGAAAGTCTCTACTGAGTAGTTTTTAGAAGTGTTGACATTTAGTCAGGCATGGTAATGCACACTTATGATTCCAGTGACTCAGGAAGTTGAGGCAGGAGGATCCCAAATTCAAGGCCAGAGGCAGCCTGTATAACTTAGTGAGACCCTGCCTCAAAAGAAAAAATAAATGATAAAATGGGCCTGAGGTGCAGCCCAATGGTAGAACACTTGCTAAGTATGGGTAACCCCTGGGTTCAATTGCCAAGTACTGCCACAAAAACAAAACAAAACAAAACAACAACAAAAAACCCAACCCACAACCCCCCCCCCAAACACCACCAGCTCCACCAATAACAACTTTTGAAACTTAATTTGATCATTCTCAGTGGAGCAACTCTTTGTTCTTGAATCTGATTTCTGCAAGCATAAAAGGAAAATTTGGAGCCACATTTGGGGCTTAGGCAGGATAAAAAGATGAAAAAATTAAAGGGACATGGGAAGAGATAGGAGCCTCTCACCAATAAATCTGATTTAAGTCTCACCAGCTGAGAGTCAAGAATTTTGACACAACTAAAGAAAAAATTGCTGGCAGCATAGCCCACAGAGAGACATTATTCTTTTTTCTTGATAGTTATTTCAAACAAAAATATCAAGATAGCAATGAACCATGCATCTGGTCAAAATGTATGTAAATCATTGAGTTTAACCTTATGCCTTTCTCATCTGCAATCTAAGAAAGGCATGGCTTTCTTGTGACCTATGTATGGTAGACCTTTTGAGGGGACAAAGGACCCTCACCTGACAGAACTCCACCGTCCTGAGGTAAAGGAGCTCACTAGCTCCTGATAGGTCAAGCATCCCTGAGATTCCAGTCTCCCAAACTCACTTGCTCCTTCCTTACAAAAAAACTTTTCCGGCCAATTTTAGACAAGGCTTTGCCAGTTCTACATAAGCCCCATCCTCAACTAGCTTGTTTGCAGCAGTATCTGCCTTCTGACACTGCTGCCTGGGGCCCTGTTTCCCTTCCTTCTCCCACCTTTAGTTTCCCCCAATACACATGTTCCACAGGTCACCAGATTCCCTTCTGTCTATACCCTTTCCTCCTCCCTATTTTTCCTATCATTTTGGCACCAAAACTTGGGAATCAGTGAGGTTCACCTTACCACATGAACCTGGACTCTCATTCCTCCTCTCAGATTTTCCCTATCACTTATGTTTCTATTTCTATCTTACCTGGCACTTATTATCTGTAAACTTGTATATTGTACCATTGTATGATCTCATTTACTAAAACGTCCCTTAAGTAAAAATAAATATACCAAAACATTTTAACCGAACTTTTAAAATCCTTTAAGCAATATAACTGCAAAAGCCACCACATATAGGTGGTGGTTGTTGTTTTTAGGTGCCTTGTAGTCGGGTCTGACTCAGCAATTCCATGTACAACAGAATGAAACATTCATCAACACTGTGCCATGTCCACCACTATTGTCAATGCTTCTATGCTATTCATAGGGTTTTTAGTGGCGTATTGTTTCGGGAGTGCATTGATAGGTCCTTCTCTCTAGGCTGCAGCACCGGGTATTTGGAGGTGGTCTCCCATCCAAGGACTAACCAGCTTGACCCTGCTTAGCTTCTGAGATCAGGCAGGATCAGATGCTAGGGTGCTATGGCTACATACATCATATATATAGTTATTGTTAAGCCAATTAAGCATGGATATCTCTTAAGAGGGGCTGGGATTTAGATCAGTTTGTAGAGTGCTGCTCTGCACTTTCTGAGGACTCAGGTTTGATCCCTAGCACTGCAAAAGTGGGAGAAGGTGGCAATCCATTCCCAACACAATCCTGAAACCATTAGCCATTGAAGACTCTATGAGGGTTGCTATAAGTCAGACCCAAATCGACAGCACCTAACATAACAAATCCCTTGAGAAACTCACAATTTTTCATTATTCTTTTGTTAAATGTCTCATCCTCTCCCTCTTGCTCCTGTTTTTGCTCTTGCTCTCTCATTCTTTCTCTCTTAGTGCTCATACTCAAAACTACATTAAAATTATTTTTTAAAGAAATTCCACCTTTACTTTCTATTGACTTCTCCTGAAATTCTTTTCTGCAGGCAAATGACAAGAATCCCTTCTTCACTACAGTAGATGTCTCTAAAAAGAACTCAGTCTGCTACAACCAGGAGTGTTGGGCCGAGTTTCCTGCTGCCACTGACAAAAAAAAGTATGGGTCACTATGAAATGGTGAAAAACCTGCTTCTGGTAGGTAGTTGGTAAGCTGCCTCAAAGGTAACAATAAAAAAAGCTCAAAAAGTTTTTGAGGCATAGCTTTTCCTTTTCCAATGTCAATTACCCTTTTTACTAATCTCTCATAATATGCTGTGTGTGGCTCTATTACATGTGTGATTTAATTTTGTTGTTGTTGTTTCCATGTTAATTCTACTTCCTTTACTTGACTGTGATCACTTGAGGAAAAGATTTTTTTTTTAACTTCATTTTTGGTATAGTATACATACAAGTCATTTCCACAAGCCGGCACCTAACAACAACAACAATATACATAGTTAGAAGTCAAAAGATTAGAGGATTCATTACTGAATGAATGCATGGATGAATGGAATAAGTATAAATGGAGAGCATCCCTAGCTGACAGTTTCAAAGGGGACAAACCCCACTTTCTATGTCTGTTACATATTCATTCTCATTTTTAAGCATGTATATATTCATGTAATCAAAATGAATAGGAAATGAATTGTTTGGGGGGTTGTATGACTTTCCTTAGTCACTGAAGTCAGTAGAGAATCACTATTTTCCCTTGAAAGGCAAGGCTTCAGGGCACACTGTGGTTTTGCTAACTGATTCGCAAAGAAAAGTTGCACAACCAAAAGGGAAACAAAACCCATCAAGAATTACACCCTACTGTTCGTGTTCTAGTTCTAAATAAATCTTATCAGATAGTGTTAGAATTCTTGATATTGGTAACCAAGGCATAGTGTCAATTTCAGGGGTGCACAACATTGACACTTTGAAACCTTCATTATATAAAGTCTAAAATAACTAGTAAGTAAATATATTAAGATAGTAGTAGCGACGAACTCCAGGAGCCACATAAAACCATGGCAAACTACACATCTCTTCTATACCTGTAGTGTATCTCTAAACTCCAATGTTTTCAATCTCCTCTCTCAAAAGTAAGCAGTGGGTGGCAGGGCTTTGAGGGAATTCTTGTTTCCACGTGGGAGAAAAAGAAAGTCTCCTTTCCCAGTGGTTCATTTGCATTTCCATCCAGAAACACACAGGTCTGTCCCAAGTCCCCACTCTCCCGCCTTAGAGAAGCCAGGACCGCCTGGGCCGCTGCATCCTTCTCCTCCTCCTGTCACCTCTATTTCGGGGCCCCATGATCTCATGCCCTCTGCAGACCACACTTCAATTCTAGGGCAGCCCGCGCCGCGAGGCCACGCAGGGCGATTCCTGCCAGTGTTTAGCACCGACCCGGGGAAGGAAGGCTTGGGGGAATGGCAAAGACCCGCCCACGTAAAGGACCCAAAATAGCCGACACTCAGAGTGCCCGAAATCAGACAGGAAGCCAAATAATCCGGGGCGTTGAGCGGCTTTGCCCTCACTTCGAGCGCAGGGCGCGGGGACGCGAGCCAAGGTTCTGACCGCGGGGGGCGGGCGCGGCGGGCGCGCGGGGCGGGGCCGCCACGGAGTCTATTAAAGGCGCTGCGGGGCCGAGGGGCCGGAGCGTCCGGGGCTGCAATGGAGCGCGACGGCTGCGCAGGGGGCGGGAGCCGCGGCGGCGAGGGCGGGCGCGGGACCTGGGGGGACCCGGCGGGGAACGGCCGCGACCCGAGCGGCGGAGCGCCTGGGGATTCGCAGGCGGCCGCGTCCTTGCTGGCCCCCATGGACCTGGGTGAGGAGCCGCTGGAGAAGGCAGCGCAGGCCCGCCCGGCCAAGGACCCCAACACCTACAAAGTGCTCTCCCTGGTAGGTGCGCGGCGGGCCCCGCGCCCGCGAGGGCGGCGCGAGCGCAGCGCGGTCAGCACCCGCGGCCGGAGAGAGGCAGCGGCCCGGGCGCTGCTGTTCGCCTGCGCGCTGTCCTCTGCAGCGCCTCGGCCCCTTCCCTTTGCCCTAACATGATGTTTCCTTGGCATGTGTCTTAAGGATGCTAAGGCGGGCCTAAGCCTGAAAGCAGGTTAAAAAATGGCCACCTTTACAAATACCGCTTCCCCCTGGAGAGTACAGTTTTTAGAGGGGAAAAACGATCCACCTAAAAGTTTTTGGTCTTAGGAAGATGCGGCAGAATTGAAGCGGTTTCGGGGTGGCTATGGCTCTGGGTGCGGTACTGTACCCATGATTGACTTCTAGTTGAAAAGACATTCTTAACACAGCTCTATAAGTAGTATGAGGAACAGTTCTAGAAAACACTTTTTCGTTTGGCTCTGTTTTGGTATTTCCTTGCAGCTGCTCTGAAATTCCATCAATAGTCACACTCTGTAACTGTGAAGGAGCCTCTGTGATTCTTTGCCCCCTCTTTTATTAACCATAGGCGACCCAGTTTGTGTTGCTACCTAGTATACCTCTGCTGTTTTGTTAAGATATCTGCAGGAACCATAGTTAATCTTTTGAAATGTGAGAGTTGTTTTTCGTTCTGGATCTTGGGTGGGCAAAGCTAACTGAGGGTCAGAAGGCCCGGATTTCATGGTCATTATTAGTTCCTGGGGCTCGCATCATTCTTTCCAATCTCAGTTTCTTCAGTGGGGCACCAACTCTCTTGCACATGGTGTGGGATTATTGTGAAGATCAAGTGGAGCAGCGTATGTGGGGAAGTCAATTCAAAACCAAAAAAGATACTGTATAATCAATCATTCTTATTTTATTACCAGTAAATGGAAATCACAGATTTCTGTGTATAGTGTACCCTAAAATATATTTCACTTATATTATGATTATAAAATACTTTGTTGAAGAATATCTTTTCTGATGTTTGCAGTCTCCGTTTTGTAACTATTTCTATTTTCACCAGACTTAGGTGTCATAGAGATATTATGATACTTTGAAGGACCAAAATTCCTAGATTTAAGAGATGGTGTCATATCCGTAGTACTTAAAAATAAGCAGAAGGTTTAAAGAATGTGTCCCAAACCACATAGTAGTTGCATTGCAAGATATCTTTTCATATCATTTTACTGTTAGAATATATGACATTGATGAAAACTTAGTCTTTTTTTTTTTTCTTTTGGTTAATGTAAGACCTTAGCTTTTGTAACAGGATCGCTAAAGTTAGTGTTATTACCCTCAGGTGTTTAGCATACTATGAGGTATTCAATCATTACGCACTTACTCTGTTTGAAACTCCAATGTAAAACCAGTTCTGCATGCCTGTAAGTTGAAACATTTTCCAGTTGCTAAATTCAATTTTTAAATCTTTCCTGCTCATTTACTTACAGATCTACAATAAGTATCAGTAAAGGTCCACCTTTGGATTTCCCATTTTGGTCTTTGATACCTGCAGTCAGCTGGCCAAATGGCATTCCATTATTATTCAGGCCCTGATGATGCAACTCTGGGCATTTGATATAGAAGTGTCCTCAGGTTTACTTCTTTAATTAGGAGTGTCATGAATTTTTTTTATCCCATTAGGTGGGATCTTTTTCTGTGATAAAAACTGAATTAGAAAAAAATCTTACCTCAGATCTTTTGATAGAATACTGAGGGATACCAAAGTAGTCACTAAACTCATTGGTTTATTGTCAAAACTCTTAAAGACTGAGCTGAAGGTGAAACCTCTTATTCTTCTTTCCCTCCCCTACTTTAGTACCCTCCTTGCCCCAGGTCTTCTCCAAGTGATGGGGAAAAGACCCCAAAAGGAAATTGACCATTGTCTTCAAAGAGCTCTGGGACATGCCTTCTAGAGAAAGGGGATGGTTCTTCTTTTTCTTTTCTTTTCTTTTTGCAATAAGCATTAGCATGCTTTACATAGAGCTGAAGAAACAGGTAAGAATAACTGCATCCCCAGCCATTCAGTTTTAATCCAGTGGATAAGCAAGAGGATTGCTTTGCAGAGAGGTAGTTAATCAGGGGTAATACAATTTTTGCACTTTTCTGAAGTTTTCTTAGATTAATGAAAAGAACGTAGGTGTATAAGAGTAGGTGAAGACGGGAAGATCCTGCCCTAGCCTAGCTTCTTCCAGGGTGGTGTTTGATCCTAGGAGAAAACCAGCAAGCTCTGTTATACAGGCTTTGGCCCTGGGCCTTGGAAATGCTTATGCCTAGGCACTGAGCCAGACTGAGGAAAACAGTGAGAACAATAAGCATTATTCTCTATATGCTTCAGTAGATATGTGTGTTAATCACCTTTTCATCACTATAATAAAATATGGAGGCAAGTAAGCTACAAAGAGAAAAGGATCATTTAGCTCATGGTTCTGGAGGGTCCAGTCCAAGATCAATATCCTATTGCTTTGGGTCTCTAGTGATGACATTGAATGGAAAAGGCAAAAGTGTATGATGGAGCAAACCACTTACATCCTGAGTCAGGAAGCAGAGAGAAAGAGCCGGATACCATAGTCCCCTTTGAGGGCACACCCCCAATGACTGAAGGACCTCCCACAAGGCCCTTCCTCTCAAAGGTTTTACTACCTCCCAATAACACCACCTTGGGGACCAAGACTTTAACTCATGGACATTTGGGGGAGATCCAAACAATAGCAGTATATTAAATACTACCTCTCTTTTCTTGGTTCCAAATCAAGTTTTGAACTGAAATGTAGACTTCTACTTGGGTTGGACCTAGAGATGTATTTGAAATATTCTTTCTTGTTTCCTGGCATTGTTTTAAAGGAACAGCTAACTTTCAACTATATTGCAATACATTTTTCCAATTAATTCTTTTTTTTTTCCCCTGAAGTATTGAGGTATTGAACCCAGTGCCTTGCATATACTTTGTAATGCTCTACCACTGAGCTGCACCTCCAGCTTCTTAAATTTTTTTTTTTTTTTTTTTTTTTTTTTTTTTTTTTTTTTTTTTTTTTTTTTTTATCACGAGACAGGGTCTTGCTAAGTTATACACACTGCCACTGGCCTCGAACTTGTGAACCTCCTGCCTCTGCCTCCCGAGTCATTGGGATTTCAGGGTGCACCACTGTACCCAGCTCTAGTAGATTCTTCTAAATCATTATTTTTTGTATTTGTGACCCTCTGCTATACTTATAAAGATATGTATCTGTGTATATAACAAGAGCTTTTTGCATGAGTTTGCTGTTAGGTGCCCTCCATTGCGTCCATCTCATAGTGATCCTCATAAGGTTTTCAATGGGTGATTGTTTTGGGATTGTTTCTGGAGTGGATTGCCATGTCCTTTTCCCATTTGTGCATGAGTGGTGATCACTGAGTACTGCTTTCACCTTTCCATAAAAGTTCTTTTTAGAGGCAGAAGTTGGCCTTGTTTATCTGAGATTTGGGTGTAGAGGTTAATTCTCTTAGTTTCCTTCCCCTTTCCTTGTAATCCATTATCTTAGCACTAGAATACTTATGAAGAGTATTCAAGATATCTTTGCCCTTAATTAGACTTGGAATTGACATTGCTCTTTCATATACAGATTTAATATCTGTCTAGCCATAATTTAGAATTTTATTTCCAAATGACCAGAACATTGTAGAGATCAGAGCAGTCTGATATTTGTCCATTATAGTGTTTGTCATGTATGTGGTAATAAAATGCACCATGGATTTCTAGGAATCCAGCCTGATGGTTGTGTTTACTACTGGAGTTAAGATAGTGCCTAACAGTGTTAGCATTGGATTGGTTGAGTCAATGCTCTGCATTTTCAGCTAGGTAGAGACACACTTTGACTTGGAGAAAGTCAAGATGGGAACAGTGAATACACAATCATAGACTCACAGGGCCTGTGAAGGTCAGGAATCCAAATACATGTGGCATTTTGGTATAATTCCAGGGGTAAGATCAAAACTGGGATAACATTTTATTTGGGCATGGGGAGATGGAAGAGAGAATGATGAACAAAAGTTCTCAACTAAGGCCACCATGCCTAAGAACAGGCCAGACAGAGCCTGTGAGGATTTGAATTGAGAATCTGGCCACTGGACTTTCCCTCAGGACAGACAACCCAGTGTGTCCCTGTTGTGGAAGGCTGGACTCCAACCCGTGATCCTCTGCATTGTGTATTTCAATTGGGTGCCCCAACACTGCACCCTGCAAAGAACTCAGGCCGGGGAACAGAGTGTCACGCTCAGGAGTGGTGAAACAAGGCAGGCTTATTTACAGGGAAAGGGAAAGGGGAGGAAGGTGCTCAGCTGCTATCCCAGCCGCTGGGGCAGGGACTCCTGAGTGTCATTGTTTGTCCAGTCGTGGAGTCTTCACCGCTTTGGTCCACCAAAGGTCCTCCAGGCCCTGAGCTTGGCTCTCGGAGGCTTGCCTCTCGAAGCACTCAATCCATTGGTTGAGGAAGAGAAGGTGAAGATCTGGAAGATGCAGGCAGCCAGTCAGAGGCAAGGATGAAAGCAGGTTGGTGGAAGGATAAAGGCAGGATGAGGGTAGGCTGAAGGCTAGGTGGGTCAGGCAGATGCAGGCCTCTGGTCCTTATGGGGCCAGAGGACAGAGTGAGCTCTCCTTAGGTGGTGTTTAGGTAAAAGCTCTGAGCTATCCCTAGATAGAGTTTGGAATGAGTTGTTCGGCTCTGGGGTCAGGGGCTTTTATCCCCTTAAGTCAACTGTCATCCAGCTGTCAAAGAATGACAGCTGGCCAATCAGGGAAGGGCTCGTGGGTGGCACAAGGGCAAGGGCTTATCCAATGAAGAGGCAGTTGGGGCTCAGCCAATTAGGCCTCGAGGAAGCCTGAGCTGGCCAGCGCCATCTTGGCTCACTCGATGGGAGGGGGGAAAAGTGAGGTACCTGGATGTAGGGGAAGGGTCCGTTGCTGTGGAGGACTGAGTCCAGTCCTCCAAGAGGGCTAAGCAGGCCCCAGGGACCCACCATGTTTGGGTATCTCTACCCCCTGGGAAATCCACAACATGTCCTCACTAGGATGTGCATGTAAGGCCATCATGAAGGTAAAAGAAATTGCCCTCACATGTGCCCAAGCCTGTAACTTTGTCTCTCCCTACCATCAGTCTTTATGATTCTTGTAGGTAGCTCTTTTCTCCAGCATTGCTTCTGGTACTTCTTTTCTTCTGCCTTGAGTCATATTCTGTTATTTCTTTCATGCCATTTATATCTCTGCTGTTTCCGCTCCGTGTAGTCTTTCCCTGAGGGACATGTGATCTCCATTTCAACACTTTTATTTCCCTTCCATTTCACTTGTTCAGTTCTCTCTCAGTTTTGCCATCTCTTGTCCTCATCATTTCCTATTCAGGACTCTGAAGAGAATCCTTAGTGGCCATGTTGTGAGACATCAGGAGCTCACTCTGTAGTGAAGAACAGGGGCTGTAAGATGTTCTAGAGTACATGGAGGGACTCAAACAAACAGAGACTTCAGGTGCTCAGTCTATAGTGAAGAACTAGGGCCATAAACACTTCTAGAGTCTGAGGAGGGACTCAAACAAAACCTGGAAATGAACATGAAAACAATGATCATCAGTTTCTTTGAGATGAAAGGGATTGTGCACTGGGAATTCGTTCCTCTTGGTCAAACAATCAGAGTTTCTATTATCTGGAAGTTTTGAAGAGTTGTAGCACATAGGAAACTGGTTCTTCCACCATAGCAATGAACCTGCCCACACAGGACTGAGTGACCCTTGTGCCCGTACTCCCTGTTCACCTGATCTCTCCCTAGCCGATTTTTGTTTGTTTGTTGGTTTGTTTCTCTGAATGAAAAAAGGGAAACATTTTGCTGATGTGGAGGAGGTGAAACAAAAAATGGCAGAATTCCTAAAAGGAATCAAAATTGATGAGTTCAAAACCTGTTTTGAGCAATGGAAAAAATGCCTCAATAGGTGTATTGCATGAAACGGAGAGCATTTTCAAGGAGACTCAAGTTTGAATATGTAAAAATAAATACACAATTTTTTTTTTGATACTAGGATGTTGAACCCAGGTCATTGAGCATGTTAGGCAAGTGCTCTACCACTGAACTGCCCCCCTAACCCCCTATTTTAATCTTTAAGACAAGTTCTTGGTAAGTTATGTACACAGGCTGTGTCTGGCCTTGAACTTGTGATCCTCCTGCCTCTGCCTACGTTGTTGCTGAGATTATAGGTGTGAGCCATGGCACCAAGCGAGTGGACACTTTTTTATAAATAAATTCTGGCTTTTAAAAAATTTTTAAATTTCTCTATTCATATTTGCAGAAATTATTATATGTTAGCTTCTTCCTCCATTTAACTTTTTTCCTTAGGTATCAGTACTGTTAAATAGTTTCACATAGAGTTTTGTTTTTGAGCTTAATGAATAGCATTGTAAAATATTTGTGTGCTTTTTAAGATTAGGAAATATATCTCATCTTTATTATGGGCATTCTGGATAAGCAGAGAACTTAATAACGTTTCATAACTATTTTTTTCTAGAGGGAGAGGTATTTCAAGTTCCAGACAACTTAAAAACAAATAAGCTTTTGGATATAACTTATAATTAGAGATTTGCCTTTGGTTAAAATAAACTTGCATCCAACAACTATGAAATGTCCCCAAACAACAACAACAAAAAGTAAACAAGAAACCTTTTAGCCAATGAACTCAAGTCAGAACATAGGTTACTCTTCTAACCATAAGTCTTGTGCAAGAACAGATATTCAGAATGCTGACCCAACATGAAAAGCCTTTAGTATCAAATAAAAACTAAGTTATGCATTTACCAGAGAAACAAAGTGTAGTAATACATTTAAGGAGGTTTTCCAAAACAATGACCAGAATGGTCAGCTAAATATTAACTAGAACACTATTAATTTCCTAAGTATTTCGGTTATGTGAGGTTTCTTTACAGAAGTTAATATCTTCCTTCTAGATTTTAGAAAAGGTAGTGAAAATAGAGGTGGTAAAAGTTTCGATGGTTATAACTATTCATGTACCACGCTGCAGCTTTATTTACTTATTTTTTTGTTTATTTTGTACTTTTTAATTAATTAGTTAATTAATTAATTTATAGACAGGGTCTCTGTATAGCCCTGGCTGGCCTGGAACTCATTGTGTAGTCCAGGCTGGCCTTGAACTTGCAGCTATCCTCCTGCCTCAGCCTCCCGAGCGCTGGGATTATAGGCGTGGGCCACTGTGCCCAGCAGCATTCTGCAATTTTGAAAAGCATTTTCCCATGTATTTTTAATTAATCATTAATGCATCAACAACTCTGAATTAGGAAAATATACATACACATATACATATGTATGTGTATATATATATGCGTGTGTGTATATATATATATATATATATATATATATATATATTGCCTGCAGCTGTAGCCCTGTGGCATCCGATCCCGTCAGATCTCGGAAGCTAAGCAGGGTCCGGCCTGGTTAGTACCTGGATGGGAGACCACCTGGGAACACCAGAAGCTGTAGGCTTGGGAGAAGGACCTGGCAACCCCCTCCCAAAAATCAATCTGCCATTGAAAACCCTATGAACAGCGGAGAAGCACTGACAATAGTGTTTCCCCTGTTGTACAGAGGGTCGCTATGAGTCGGATACCGACTTGACGGCACCTAACAATAACAAAACATATATATATATATATATATATATATATATATATATATATATATATATGTATGTATGTATTTTTTTGCAGTACTAGGGGTTGAATATGGGGCTGGGATTTAGCTCAGTTGCTAGAGCACTGTGCTGCAGTCTCTGAGGTCCTGAGTTCAATTCCCAGCACCACAAAAATGGGAGAAGGGCCTGGCAATCCACTCCCAAGGCAATCCCGAAACAGTCAGCCATTGAAAACCCTATGAGGGTCGCTATGAGTCAGATACCGACTCGATGGGACCTAACAACAACAACAAATCTTGAATTAGGAAGACCTATTAAGAGTCAGTTCTGCTTTACAGGTAAGGAAACAGGTGCAGAGGGGTTCAGTCATCTTTCTAAAACATTGGAGTGTGTAGAAACCTTCTGAGGGATGTCTTAAAGACATAGATTCCTGATCTCCAATTCTAGAGAGTATGATCTGGAAGACCTGGAAGCTTTGGAATAAGTCTGCGTTTTTAAACAAGTGCCTCAAGTTATTCAGATGTAAGTGGTTCATTTACTCCTCTTCCAGAAACAATGTTAAATTTCTAGGCAAAGATCACACAATTAGTAATAGACTATGATAACTGGAGCCTGCAGCTATAGCACTGTGGTGTCTGATCCAGTCAGATCTTGGAAACTAAGCAGGGCTGGGCCTGGTTAGTACTTAGATGGGAGACCACCTGGGAACATCAGATCCTATAGGCTTGGGAGAAGGACCCGACAACCCAGTCCCCAAAATCAATCTGCCATTGAAAACCTAATGAATAACAGAGAAGCACTGACAATAGTGTTTTGCCTATTGTACATAGGGTCGCGATGAGTTTGACACCGACTTGAAGGCACCTAACAACATGGTAACTGGAAGGCCTTTTAGCTACAAAATTTTATTGTGGACTAATGGCTAATGCATCCCATTTGTTTGTTGTCTTCACGGTAATCAAATGTTAACATCTTGATCATGGTGCTTAGTCTGCCATTGGACTTCCATCTCTCTTTTGCCCACTTTGGTATAAACAATATGTAATTGGAACATAGGAGATTTTTAGTATAATAATGTCACAGATTGCTTATAAAGTGAGATACGTTTCTTTTAGTAATGTAGTGACTGAATTTCCCTGGGTAGAAACCAAAATTAGTATGCTTTTTAGTAACGTTTTAAGTCAATACCATGTTTCTGTGAGTTTCTAATGTATGAAACTTGGGAACTGGCTTTATTCTTAACTTGGGTTTCCTTTTTGGTGCCTTTTATGTATTTGTTTATTTTTTGTGGTACTGGGGGTTGAACCAGGGCCTTGCGCTTGTGTGTTTTGCAAGTGTTGGGCTCTTTGAGACAGGGTCTCGCTAAATTACACAGATTGCCTCTAGTCTCGAACTTGTGATCCTCCTGCCTCCGCCTCCTGAGCCACTGGGATTACAGGTGTGTGCCACCACACCCAGCTCTCAAGTAGTTTTTATATGATGCCATTGTGGAGAAAAATAAATATAAATATCATTATGAGATTCTTTTTCCAAAAAAAGTCTCATATTGTCCTATACTTGTGTGATTTTGGGTAAATATGTTCATAACCTAAAGACAACACAGCTATAACAACATTTCAGCCAGAATTATTTAAGCTGTTCTCAAAGTGTGGTCAGTGGATCCCTGGGGGTTCCCCAAAGGCTTTTCAGGGGGATCTCAAAGTTAAAAATTAATTTTAGCAGTTGTAAGATATTATTTGCCCTCTTCTGTGTCGATGATTATACTGATAGTTTATTAAGGCAGTGGAGGGTAAATTGCTGGTGTCTTAGCACCAGTCAAGGGAATGGGACCAATTATACAAATAATCATGGATTCGTAATAATAATCTAAAAAGCCAGTTTCATTGAAAAGAGCATCCTAGCTGAAGCAGTAAAAATATCCTTTATGAAGCATATCTTAGTCATCTTTTAATTTTCTACGTGACAAAATTGTAAATATACATGTAGCATACCTGTCATTTTCTGGAGGAAAAGCAATTGTGCAATTAAGTTAAAAGCTGAACTAGCTGGTTTATTTTTTATTTTCACATTTTTTTCCTTCATGGAATATCATTGTTATTTGAAAGAATTACTAACAAACTGTTATTATTCTTAGTTGGTATTTGTCATACATTTCCCCAAAAGTGAGTGACATTAGTTTGTTGATTCAAGAAAAACAAATGGAGATGTCTGTTGCCTGTGATAAAAATATCAGTTTTTGAGCAAAAATTGGAATAAGGAAAAACTTAATATGGAGCATTGTGAGTTTGACAGCTTCCCAATCTTTGAAGACTTTTCTGATGAAATCGATGAAGATAGTAGGAAATCATATTGTTTAATGATACCTGTCAACATCTGAAAGAAGGAATAACTCAGTGAATCAATGTTTTTCAAAGAAACAGCAGATGATGTTTCAGAGTTAATGCACTGATATAAGCTCCATTCTAGGGCAAGGTTGTTAGGAGCGGTTGAGTTGGGTGTAACTCTTAGTACAACAGAATGAAACATTTACCGACACTGCCAGGCAAATGATCTTTTTATGCTGATTGTTGCAGTGACTGTGTCAATCCATCTAGTTGAGGGTTTTCCTTTTTTTCATTGACCCACCACTCTCCAAAACATGATGTCCTCCTCCAGGAATTGGTCCCTCCTGACAACCTGTCCAAAATATGTCAGATGCGGTCTAGTCATCCTTGCTTCCAAGAAGCATTCTAGGATGGATCTGTTGGTTCTTTTCGCAGTCCATAGTATATTCAATATTTGTCTCCAACATCATAATTCAAAAACATCAAGTCTTCTCTCTCCCTTACTTGCGGTCAACCTTTCACAACTATATGATGCAACAGGAAATACCATGGCAAGAGGAAGGTGCACCTTTATCTTCATTGTGACATCTTTACTTTTCAACACCTTAAAGAGGTCTTTTGCAACAGCTTTTCCCAATGCAGTGTCTTTTGATTTCTTGACTGCTGCTTCCATGGGTGTTGCTTATAGAACCAAGTAAAGCAGAATCTTGGACAACCTCAGTCCTTTCTCCATTTATCATGAAGTTGCTTACTGACCCAGTTGCAAGGATTTTTATTTTTATATTTATTTTTGATGTTGAGGTACAATCCATACTGAGGGCTGTGTTCTTTGATCTTTACCAATACATGTTTCAAATCCTTTTCACTTTTAGCCAGCAAATTTGTGTTATCTGCATTATAAAGGTTGTTAATGAGTCTTCCTCTAATCCGGAATGAAAAGTCATTAATATTATTTCATGTTATGGTTTACTTTTAGGAATTTACCACTTGTAGAATTTTGTTGTACTTTTAAGTGAGAATGTCCACAATCATCTGAAAAGGCTTATTAGGGTTGTTGGCAATTTTTAAGAGTATAATTGGATGCTGAGACCAAAAATTTTGACAGTATATCTGCTCCTAACTTTTTTTTAACCACTGGGCTGTACCCCCATGTTACAAAGGCTATGTCTGGCCTTGAATTTGCAATCCTTCTGGCCCAACCTCCTGAGTCATAGGTATTATAGATGTGTGCTACTGTTCCCAGCTGAGCATATACTTGCTTTAAGGAAAGGTATACATCGAATAATATTTTAAGAACTAGGAAGAGGGAGAAAGGAGATTAAGATACGCAAAACTGATTAACTTGTTCCAACATTTGTATCTGTATGTAAGTTCCTTTATAGATTTCAGAGTCCTCTATTCACTGTGAAGGCTGGGATTTAGCTCAGTTGGTAGAGCACTGCTCTGCAGTCTCTGAGTTCAATTCCCACCAGTACAAAAATGGGAGAAGGATGTGGCAATCCACTCTCAAGGCAATCCCGAAACAATCAGCTATTGAAAACCCTATAAGGGTCCCTATGAGTCAGACATGACTTGAAAGCACCTAACAGCAACAACTATTTACTACATCATTTGCTCCAAATCACAGCTCTGCCATTTTCCCCTTGTTAGAGATGGAAAAGTCATGGCTCAGAGACATTTTGAGGACTATACAAGATCATAGAACTAATAGTTCTGTTAATCTCATCTCTGTAGTTTATTGGTCAGTAGCTTTGGAGTTTGATAGAATTGGGTTTAAATCCTGGTATTGTTATTAGGTGTTGAATGCAGACAAATAAGTCTCCTGAATATCAGTTTCCACAACCTTAAAACTGAGTGTTAGGGGAATTAAACTAAGTAATCTATACAAAGCAGGAGGTAGAGTGCCCTGAATGGGGTCATTTTTCTTGTGGCTATGAATAGGCTTCCACATGACTATGAGGTTTTAAATTTTTCTTTACTTAGAAGACACCTTACATCTTTGCTACCCAACGTATGCTGTTCTGACTAACATATCAGCGTCATTCCCTTGGAACTTGTAAGCAATGCAGAATCTTGGGCTACACCCCAGAGCTGCCGAGCCAAAATCTGCATTTTCATGGATGTCCAGGGCTTTGCACAGTAAAGTTTGAGATGTCACAGCACTCCATAGGTCTCTGTGGCAATCCAGAAGGCCCAGCAACTGGAATTTCTGCAGCAGAGAATTCTCTTCAATGCTGGCTGTGCCATTGACTTCATCTATGTTTGGAAACACAAAACGAGACAAAAAACTAAAGGTTCCTGCATGAGCTCAACAGTAGTGGCACTGGGTTGACTGGTGCTACTGGTGGCTGTACTTCGTTCTTCTACCTCTGACCTCAGTGGTGGGTTGCTACAAGTACTCTTTAGGTCTTGTGTGTACGGAACACTGCAAATATAGTCTCTTCCTTTCACTGTGTAGTTTCCATCTTTCAGGAACCTACCTTTGCTCTCATTTGGTGCTTACACTTTAATTGCCTTTTCCTTACTCTGCCCTGGCTTGTCCTTTAATTACTGTTCACTGATCCTCAGTTGGGCCAATTTTCTGTCTTTGCTGTCATCTGATAACAGATATTTTTCCAATTCAGCCATTCATCTATCAAAATATTATGTAGATTTCTCGTAACATCACAATATCAATAGCTCTCTTCAATTCAAAGTTTCCAGTGCTATCCCTTCTGGACAATCCACAACATACTTGCCACAAAACCAAAACAAAGGAATCTTTTACCAAGGATTTTCAGATGATGTTAAATCAGGTTAAATGTTCTTGGCATAGAATTTATTCCATAACACTTCATTATCCAAACATACTGGCTTCCTATAAAATGCCACCCACCATCATATGGATTAGAATCTCTTGGAGTTTAGGAAACAAGTGAATAAAATTTATTTACGTGGGAAGGGTGTGTTTGGGAGCATTGTGAATAGACTTCTTGGTGTTACCTATTTTTGGATTACCCAGGGAAATAAATAGAACTATGCTTATATGTGATTTTATTTTTACTTTTACTTTTTAAGGTACTGAGGAGTTGAACCAAGGGCCTTGCGTATAGTTTGCAAGTGCTCTACCACTGAGGTGCACCCCTAGCCCCTTTTTTAATTTTTATGTTGAGACAGTATCTTGCTAAATTTTGCAGGCTGCCTCTGGTCTTGAACTTGCAATCCTCCTATCTTTGCCTCCTGAATCACTGGAATTGCAGACATGCGCCACCACACATATACAGATATTTATATATTTGTTGTCTTTTGGAAACTTTGAAAGAGAAATGGAATGTTGATTTTTCTGGAGTGATTCAAGCAAAGGTCTTGAGAGAGGGTTCGAGTATAAACTTGGAGTCATAAGAATTATTTGCTATATGACTCTTGAACAATCACTTTGCTTCACTGACTTTCAGTTTCTTGGACTTTCAGTTTCTTGGACTTGGATTAACTGTGATTCTTCTAGGTTTAAAATCTTGGTACTCCTAACCCTAACTTCCTTTTTAGTGTTCTTATCACTTGAGTAACAGTAAACTATCACTCAAGAGCTTGCGGTGAGCATTTTTATCCATTTGTAGCAGCAACCAGAAGGTCTTTAACATGTATGTGGAGCCACTTGTGAGTTAATATTTGTCAGCCACTTACAATAGGCCCTTGCACATAGTAAGTGCTATGTAAGTGTTAGGTACACACATACTTTTGATGGGTTTACCATTTCTCAGGGCCTATACTGAGCTCTTTGCCTCCTTTAATTGGCACAATTCTTGGAGATATGAGGAGGGAAACCTCTTGGCTGATGAGTGGGTCTGATCTGGCACCCCCTCGTCAATAGGACTCTGCATCCCATTTGTTGTGTGGTCCATGCATGTGTTACACACAAAGCCTGGATTTAAGGAGTTTGACAGGCTCAGATTTTTTTTGGGGGCGTCAACCTCTGCTCTTAACGGTTCTTTTCAATTTTTTGTTGTTAGGTGCTGTTGAGTTGGGTCCGACTCATAGTGACCCTCATGGGGTTTTCAATGGCTGATTGTTTTAGGCTTGCTTTGGGAATGGATTGCCACATCCTTCTGTTTTTCACAGTGCTGGGGATCGAACTCAGGTCCTCAGAGAATACACAGCAGCACTCTACCAATTGGTTCTTTTCAATTTAGAAAGTCAAAAAGAAGCTCAAGGTAAGTGTCTTTCTCAAATGTTCCAGCTCTGCTAAAATGTTCCTTCCATTGCCGTCATCTCCAGATACACTTTGTATGAGTTGCTTCTGCTTTCTGTCCCAGGAGGGATCTTTTCACTTCCCTTCTTCTCACTCAACACAAGGCATTCCTGGGATCCAATTCAGTGTGTCCTTTCCCAGGAAACATATCTTGGCTGCATTTTGGCCCATCTCCCCTGTCTCTAGACCACTCAGTTGCCAATTCATCATATAGAAGCCACAGTGCTTAGTTGTTAAGGGGCAGACTCTAGAGCCTCACTGCCAGGGTGTCAATCCTGTCTTTGTAGATGACTGCATTGTGTCCTTGGGGAAGTCTCTGAACTTTCTTGTGTCTTAGTTTCTTCATCTATATAAAAGAGAAAATGATAGTATCTACCTTCATTCTTGAAAGATAGTAGATGCTAGATTAGGATTATTATTGTTATTGTGGTGGTTTGTGACTTATTCCACAGATATTTAGAGCTCCTAACCTGTGGGTATTGGCAGCCACAGCACCTTGGCATCCGATCCCACCTAATCTCAGGAGCTAAGCAGGATTGGCCTGGTTAGTCCTTGGATGGGAGACTGGGAGTACCAAGTGCTGCAGGGTAGGGAGAAAGACCTGATAATGCACTGTCAAAACAGTCTACCACTGAAAACCTTATTAATAGCAGAGAAGCACTGACGTTAGTGCTAGGTGTGGCACATTGTTGGGAAACGTTTTGTTCTGTTGTTCTGTTGTACGTAGGGGTTGATATGACCTGGCCCTGACTTGTTAGCACCTAACAATAGCCACCTGTGGGCAGTCCTGTGCAAGAGGCTGGGGGTCACACTGTCAACAGGAATACTTGTCTGTTCTCATCATCTACCCCCATGGGCCTACTTGTGGGAGAATCACACAAAAACGTCTGAAGTAGTAGGTGTGGCTAGTGCTTCCTAGAAGCTGCACTGCTGTGCAAGAGACTAGTGAAGGGGAACTGGGCGAATCATGGAGTCTGAGAAAATATCTCTTCAGAAGTGACAGATAGGCACAAAAGGATTCTGAGGGGAAGCCAGGGCAGGGGCTGAGGCCCTGGGAGAGGAGGGAGTGTAGCTGGTGTGCAGAGCTGAGTGGTGTTTAGTGGAGCACGAGGCTGGGAATGCGGTCGGGGGCCAGCACCAGGAAGGACCTTGCAGACCTTCTGGGGGATTTGAGTTTTTGTTTTAAGAGTAATTAGAAATTACTGAATTCTCTCTCTGTTTCTTTACTTTTATTTTCATTTTGGTTGTTAGTAAAAAAAAAACCTCTGATCTACGTTCTAGAAAGATCATTTTAGCATAAGTTGTTGTTTTTGATAGGTGCCGTTGAGTTGTATCCGACTCATAGCAACCCTCATAGGGTTCTCAATGGCTAATTGTTTCAGGATTGCCTCAGGAGTGGATTGCCACATCCCTCTCTCATTTTTGCGGTGCTGGGAATTGAACCCAGGACCTCAGAGACTGCAGACTGGTGCTCTACCAACTGAGCTAAATCCTAGCCCCTTAGGAAGTAGTAGGAACAAATTAAAAGGGGCACAAACAATAGGTGTAGAAAGAGCACACTCTTATTTTCCTTTCATTTGGCCACTTCGTAACTGTCTTCTCTTCCACTAGGTACATGATGCTATTTATATTAAAATTTAAATTAATGAATATTTAAAAATTTAAAATTCATTTCCTTAATCATACAAGCCACATTTCAAATGCTCAGCACTGACATGCATTCTCTACTATACTGGACAGTACAGATACATGGAAGATTTCTGTTATCTTAAACACTTCTGTTGGATAGGAGGTAAAGATTGTGATATAGGTTTTTTTTTTTTAACTTTACTAGTTCTTCAGCTCATAATAATGAAAAACTACTTGACACAAAACTACTTGGCACAGAAACTACTTGTTCAAGACACATTTACTTTATGAACACAATAAAGGGTTAAATGTGAATGTTTTTATAAATATAATTCTAGGATTCCCTATCTAAATGAGTGAGCATAATTAAATTGACTTAAGTCTAAATGTATGCATTGAAATGTGTTAGGTTTCTAAAATTATGTTTTCTCCTTAATTATAAACCCACATATTCATTACCAGTTTTTAAATTCTGCCTTTACGTTGCCACTGTAATTATGACTAAGTAATTGCTGGGCCTTTACAGAAAGCAAATGATTGTTTATTATCTCCTCCTTATACTATTTCCTGTCCTCAGGAAGAATTACAAAAATTCCTCTGACAAATTGTCTTTTTGTTTGTTTCTCCTGAGCCAGTTTTTAAAGAATGAACACAAGGTGTTCTCGTTCCAAAAATCATTTCAGAAAAAAGAAAAAAACAAATCACATAAACTTAACTGTGCATGATGGGTGCACTGTGCATGATGTTCTAACCTTTTGTTTTTCATCGCTGACCTAATGCCTGTATCGCGAAGACACGTGCCTAGGCAAGGAAAATTATGCCTTTGGGATGAGAGCCATAAAACTACCTTTGAGTCCATCTGTTTTGTCCTCTGCCTGAGGGTAGGAAGGGTTGTCCTGTGCCATTGAAAACAACAGCAACAATAACACAAGAAACTTATTTTCTTCCATTTCCTGTCTCCTGAGCTTAATTTAAAAATTTCTAAAATCATTTAATACTGGTGTTTGTACTTTTATTTAGCCAGTCATATCTTTCTTGATAGTAGCTTTAAAAGAGAAAAAATTATTTTCAGGATTTTGGGGGGAATTTTTTTTTTATTCTTTGAAATCCACCTGAAGTAAAATTTAATTAGATTATTATATGCATGTAGGAAATGTAAGAACTATAAAACAGGTGAACTCTCAAAATGGAGAGTTCTTAGCTGTGGGGCTTCGCCCTGCCACTGGACTCGCTTTGGCCGTGAGCAGGGACCAGCAGCCAAAGACCCATCTTCTGGTGAGGGGGAGCTGGGCACCCAGGAGCCGTGCTGCCCGGAAAGGAGGCTTATGCCCACGGCTGCTCTGAGAAGCCTTGAAAAAGGCAGGTTCAGAGGCTTCTGCCCAGGGTAGCTCCTTGTTTCTTTTCTTCCCAATGAAGACTCCAAGTGCTCTGCTCCAACAGCTCTTTATTTCTTCCTTGTCTGTCCCGGTGGATGGATTGGGCTTAGACTGCTTTGTGTATTGCCCTTATATACTCTTCTGGGGCTTGTCGGGGACCAATCAGAGGCAGTTACCTCATACGGGTTTCAGCCAATCAGAGGGGATATTCAAAATTGGTTTTGTAGAAGTAGCCAATCAGGGGTGGTTCCAGAACGGCCCAATCAGGAGCCGTTCTGGGGTTTGGAAACAGCCAATCGGTGTTGAGGGGGCGGAGGCAAGGGAATAGATGCCAGAGCCATCTTGGGGAGCTCCACGACCCTGAGTTCCAGGATGTACGGCAAAGGTGACTGCCTGGGGAACAAGCCTCAGTCCTCCAAGGGAGCCTAGATAGGCCCTGGGGCGAACTGCCTCTCTAGTAGTACCCTACACTTAGCCTATAGTAAATTTTGCTTCAAGTGTGCTTTGAGTTGGATTTCTTTACCTATATTTGTATATGGGTCTAATTGTTTACTGTGTTGATCAGAGTCCAAACAGAAAAACAAAGGTCATACATGGTAATTTAATCAAGAGAATTTAAAATAGGAAAGAAATTACAGCACAATTAGAAATGCTAGGAACCACGCAGGGCATAGAAGGAAGCTGCCACCACTAGAGGCAGGAAGGGCAAAGGGAAAAGGTGAAGAAACCAGAGCTTAGGAGCTTGTACTTCACAGTAGAACTGGGACCTGGTAAACTCACAGCCACTATAGGGTCCCACCTAAAGAGGGAGAACAGGGGAGATTTGATTTGATTTCTCCTTCTTCCCACCCTCCCATCTTCTGTCCTTGTTTCCCATTGTTTTCTACTGGCCTGGGGCCTGGAGTGAGGTAGTCTGGGAAATGAAGTCAGCCAAGGTCATTTTTCTGAGCTCTCAGGTCAGGAGAAAACCAGGGTCACACTCTGAGTTTGCTGGGAAAGAGACTTGGAGACAGACTCAAGCAGGAAGACTAGTGTGCCTGGCTTTTTATTTGGTGTGTTCTTGGGATCAGCACCCATGGAAGGTAAATGAAGGACTCTGAACTTGCAGAGGGCGAAGGTGAGCTGCAGTGTTCAAGGAATGCTCAATAGATGCCACTGTGCCTACCTGACATGCTCTTCTTAAATTAACATGGCCCTTTGGAGCTGTCCAGGATGGAGAAGCTGCTCCAGGAAGAGGGAGTAACCTTGGGCAATGTGGCTTTCGTCTGCTGAGGCAATCCCTGTAGGGGACCACTCCCAACAGCTGTGGAAGTAATTCCTTCCTCTCTGGAGGGATATCCAAGCAGCGCCCAGTGTCTCACAAAGTCAGGCAACAGATGTGAAAATAATGTCCACACAGTATTGATTTTTTAAAAAGTCACACATTGCTGAAGTGGATGTGGTAAACATTCAACTTGTGTTTTTCATATAACAGTACCACAGATTGTTTACATATTTTCATGTCCCAACCTGTAGATCTACCTAAATTAAAATATATTTTTTAAAAATTTAAGCAATAAAATAAAAAGTTCATCAAATGGTATTACATGCAAAAATGATGAAACAATTGTATATATACTCATTTCTCCATTTCTAGAGTCATTTCTCAATTATATACTTTTTGGAGTGTACGAGTATAGATACATTGAATAATTTAAAGGAAAATAGACTAAAATTTCTAGACAAAATTGAAATTTTGTGGCAGAATAGTATGAATTTATGCCAATTTATTTTTTCCCAATAAATATTCTATTTTAGAATAGTTGTAGATTTACAGAAAAGTTGTAAAGCTCATACAGAGTACCCACACTCAGTTTCCCTATTGTTAAGCTCTTACATTAGTGTGGTACAGTTGTTAAAGTTACTAAGCTGATATTAATGTGTTCTTATTAAGTGAAGTCTGTATTTTACTTGGATTTCTTTGCTTTTTTCCCTAGTGTCCTTTTTTGTTTGTGCTTCCAGTATCCCATCCAGAAATATCACATTACATTTAGTTTCATGTCTCCTTAGGCTGTTCTCAGCTAAATTTCTCAGACTTTCCTTGTTTTTGAAGACTTTTGACAGTTTTAAGTAAATGAGTCATATATTTTGTGGATTATCCCTCAGTTGAGATTTGTGTGATATTTTCCTCATGATGAGACTTGGATGATGTGGTTTTGGGAGGGAGATCACATAGAGAGAGTGCCACTCTCAAAATGTCATACCCAGGATATATGTTGTTAATATCATTTGTTGATGGTGATGTTAACCTGGATTACCTGGCTGAAGTAGTCTTTTTCAGGTTTCTCTACTGAAACACAATTCTTCTTTTGTCCCTTTGTATGTTCTACCCTTGGAAGAAAGTCATTATGCCCAACCCACATTTAAGGAGTTATGTTCCACCTTCTTGATGGTCGAATGAGTGTGTGTGTGTGTGTGTGTGTGTGTGTGTGTGTGTGTGTTGTTTTGGTTGTTGGGTGCCATCAAGTTGGATCCAACTCATAGCGACCCTCATAGGGTTTTCAGTGGCTGATTGTTTTGGGTTTGCTTTGGAGGGGTGGATTGCCACATCCTTCTCCCGTTTTGACAGTGCTGGGGATCAAACCTCAGAGTCCTCAGAGAGTACACCGTGGTACTGTACAAACTGAGCTAAACCCCAGCTTGTATATCTATGTTCCTGCATTGGAGATTTTTCTATTCTCTCTCATACATTTACTTTTTCTGTCATTTTTAAAAATAAGTATGGACTCGTCGATGTATATTTTATACTTTGGATTATAATCCAATACTTCTTTCTTTCTCTCTCTCTCTCTTTCTTTCTTTCTTTCTTTCTTTCTTTCTTTCTTTCTTTGTTTCTTTATTTTTGCTCAAATTGTCCCAGGCCATTGGAAGTTGGCTTCTGTGACTGTTTGACATAGTCCTGTCATTGTGTGTGTTCCTTTGTGCTTAGTTCTTTCTTACTTTCTGGCACTATAAGATGTTTCAGGCTTTTCAGCTCATTTTGTTCTATTGTTCTTTCCCTATAGGTTTTTTTGATGCTATAAAACTAATGTGTATAATCAAAAGTCCATTTCTCTGCCTGCAATGTAGGAGTGGGTTTACTTAAACCTCTGTGCCAAAGGAAAAGTACATGCCACAGCATCCACACCCTCATAGCTCTGGTGTGTGCTGTAGTTTTCAGGCATTTTCCTTCCTCCGTGAAGTGGTGAAAAACCAGGTCATCACCACTGAATGCAGGTAGCCAGTTGTACACTTTCGGCAGAGCCAACTCTTAGCTTCCTTGATTTGGTCATTTTACCTTGTGAATGATTCAGCATAAAGTCTGGGAGGGGAAGTCACCATACTGCCTCTAGTGATCAGGGAGTCATTTTGGTTTGGACTACTGACTTGGTAAATTAATCTCCGTTCAGCATCTGGCCATCAGCTCTGCAAGTCAAAAATCTCTCTTAGTTGTGGGTCAGGAATTTGGGAAAGGTTTGGCTTGGCAGACACAGTTTATGATCTCTCATACAGCTTTAGTAAGATGATGATTGATCTTGGAATAGCATGGGATATAGCATCTAGAAGCTTCCTAGGTATTTTGTTCTCTTCATGTAGTCTCAGGGCCTCCCTGTGTGACTTTTGTGTCATTATAGCTTGAACTTCCTCACTGCATGGTGGGAGAGTGACTGCTTTATTCTGTATAACTAGTTACTAGAAGGGTAAAGGCTTTAAGAGCAAGTATTTCAATTGTGGACCTTCATAATTTTAAAATAATTGGATAGTATTTCAAATTGTGTGGATTTATAATAACATATTTGTATGTTAGGTAAAAAACAAGTGTCTGGTTTCTGTCAGTTCTCACATCAAAAAGAATATAGGAGACTTGAGTGACTGCAAATGATGTGAGGACTTCTCCCCTCCAGCAAGTGAGAAATTCTGCAGCTGTGGACACCAGTACTTTGTGTCCTTCAACTCAATTCAGTTCTGACACTGTCTGCCTGGAGGTGGCCTCAGATCCCACAGGTTGGGGGCTCAGTCTCCAAGACTGCCCTCCCCTTACTTTACATGCCAGCCATAAGTCCCAGATTGTTTTTAACCTGTGCTTCTGACTGACCAACTATAACTCAGGGATCCCACAACCTCCTCCTTGAGGGCCAATTAATTTGTTTGAGGGACTCACTGAACTCAGGGAAACACTTGTATTTGTGGTTTATTATAAAGAATATTAGAAAGGATACAGAGGAAGAGATGCATAGGACAAAGTGTAAGAGAAAGAGTGTGGCACTTCCATGCCCTTCTGCATGCCACCCACCAGGAACCTCCATATGTTCAGCTATCTGGAAGCTCTTTGGACCCTGTTCTTTTGAGTTTGTACAGAGACTTTGTTGTATAGGTGTGACTGAAGTGCAGAAAACCATGTTGAACTGTGATTGGACAGAAAGAGATGATCTAATACTAATAGACTGGTTGGGGAAAGCCAGCAATGCTGTGTATTTTGGCATTCTTGGTCTGTCTGCAGCATTCCTCCTTCCATGGTATGGAGCAGGATTCTTCTGGAAGGAGAAATGTCTTATGACCTTCTTTCAGACAAGAGTAGGTCAGAGAATTTTATGGCTAGCTCCAAGAAGTAAAGCAGGAGATTAGAGTTTTATGACTTGCCTTGGGAAGAAACATTCTAGTTTCTGTCTTGGGGAGGGAATTGTGAGCCGGGAACTGTTGACAAAAACATCTATCTATCTATCTATATCTATATCTATATATCACATATTATATTTTTTCCATTGTTTATTAACAGAAATTTAGGTTATTCAAGGCTTTTTTGCTATTACAAACAATGCTACAGTAAATATCTTTGTGCATATCTGTGTTCTCATGTGAATGTTTCTATCGGATCAATTAATAGAATTGTAATCACAAGAGTAGAAGAGATGCCCATTTTGAGTTAGATGGGTTCATCTAAGTGATCTTTTAGAGGGAACTTATATGTCTATGAAGATGGTTTGAAAGTACCTGCCTCTCACATTCTTGTTCTTATAATTATTGGTCTTTTAACCAATAATTATAAGTTTCTTATAACCTATAATTATAAGTTCATAAGTTAATATCAGTTTCTTTGGTTAGAAAAGGGACTCTTTGATTTGTAGTTTTTGATTTTTGAGGAAGATGAATGTTTTATTTCCTTAAAGAGCTGATTTATTACTCTTGATATATTAAAAATTTGGATTGTCTTTTTCTACTTGATTTTCATGTCCTCATTATCTGTCATGGAAATCACCCACTTGTTATATGTCATCTGAATCCCCCCACTCCAGTTTTGCTTGTGGTGGATGTTCCTTTTGGCTTTACAGAAAATTCTAATTTTCATGGATTCAAAGGTATCAACTTTTCCATTACAATTCCTGGGTTTTGTTGCCATTTTTGAGAGATGTCTACCACTGCAAAATTATAAGATATTTGCCCATCTTTTCTTCTAGTGATTTCATTTTATATCTTTAAATATTCCAGCTGCCATTTTTTTTAGTAAGGTGAGAAATAGAAATCCTGTTTGCTGGACATTTTTCTCAGAATCTCTTTTCTCAAGAAGCTTAAGAAGCTGAAGTAAATAAATACAAAGAAAGTAAAAGCCACAGTACACATTTTGCTATACAAACAGTTTTATTAAAAACAGGAGGCAGTTAAATTAACCATCAGACCAAGAATGGAAGTGTTCATATGTAGGAGTTCTGAGATCACCCCCAGGCGTTCACCATTTGTGGACATAAATTGAAACTCTAACAGTGGGAGGCTGTATCTGAGGAGTTGCCCTGGAGCCTTTTGAAGAGTGATCTGGCTTTGCAGTCCGAGGTTTTCTATCACTGGCCTCATGATGAAATGCTTGTGACTCCAGCTTCAGTGAGGGTATACAAGTCATGGAGTGAAAGTTGACATCAAAGCTGAGGGAAACCATTACTTTATGTTATCAGATGGACATTTTCTTCTTTGACCTTTAACTTTAGAGAGAAATGGCCTGTGAAAGCACTTGGTGAGATCTTGGAGAACCGATTTGCTCATTGAGGCAGAAGTTCCAAGCACTGTTTATTCTTTTCTTTGAATATGCTTGGTACTTATTGAAACAAAAATGAGCATAAGAGAAGCACTGCCCTAGATAAATTAGCTCTATAGAAGGCATACAGACCCCAGACAAGCTCTCTAATTTGAAGGGTATGGTGCAGGTAAGTTCTCCACTCTTCTCTACTATGCCTGGAAACGTAAGGCCCCAGGCTATTGTTGCAGTACTTCTCATGACAGGCCTTCTAGTTTATTCCAGGGGCTTAAGAATTGTATACATTTACATCTGTGGAGCAATAGTGTTTAACAGAGAAGGAGTATAGGAGATAGGGTCAAGGCTGATCCAAATTAGGGTAGGGTTAATTGTAAGGGAGAGGTAGATTCGTAGATGTTATTATCCAGTAGAACTGGGTGCTTTGTGCATGCCTGTAATCCCAGCAAAGTTGAAGCAGAAAGATCTTGAGTTTGAGCCCAGAGCCAGCCTGTGCAACTTAGTGAGACCCTGTCTCAAAGTAATAAAAAAATTAAAAAGTGGGCTGGGAGTATGGCTCAGGGATAGAGCACTTGCCTAGTATAGGTGAGGCCCTGGGTTCAACCCTCCCCCCAATACTGAAAAAAGGAAAAAGAAAAAAGACAAAAGGAAAATACCCAGTTGAGCCCTTTGTTTTGCCAGTGAAGGGACTAAGATGATGTGACTTTTTTCAGGATCACAAAATCCTAAATATAATATATATATCTTAATTCAGATACTTGTTGTTGTTGTTAGGTGCTGTCGAGTCAGTATCCGACTCATAGCGACCCTCATAGGGTATTCACTGGCTGACCGTTTCAGGATTGCCTTGGGAGTGGATTGCCAGGTCCTTCTCCCATTTTTGTGGTGCTGGGAATTGAACTCGGGACCTCAGAGACTGCAGTGCAGCGCTCTACCAACTGAGCTAAATCCCAGCCCCAATTCAGATACTAAGGCATGAGATATTGGTTCCACAATTTTTCTGTACTTAGATTTTTAACTGAAAATGTTACTGGACATTAGCAAGCATGCCTCTGCAGGTCTTTGTTCTCTTTAATGAATGAATTTATAAATGGACCAAAAAGGAACTTTGAGGAAAGTTAATTTAGAATTAGAAAAGAGAGAGGGCTAGGGTAAGCAGTCTGGGGATATAATCTCGTGTAGGGAAGAGGTGAGATGAAAAAGACAGAGAAGGTTACACTTTCTGATATACAAATCAGGAAGTGAGCAGGTTCAGCAGTGAAGGTCTGTGGAACAGCTCCATTTTTAGGTCTGTGGAACGGCTGCATTTCCACTCCTGGGTTAGAGGTCAGAAAGCTGTGAGCCTGCAGGCAGCTCCAAACATCTGCATAGAACTGCGGAATCTGCAGGTGATTACAGGCTTCTGCAGGTTGCTCAGACTTTGCTGAGAGCTGCAGACACTGCAAAGCCTGGACATCTGGGCTCTGTGGACTCTGCATTGAGGGGTGGGACTTTTATTTCTCATTAAGGGGACAGATAGCACTCCCCTCTCTTTGACCTTGATTTCAGGTGTGTCAGATCTCACTCACCCTTTGGCTTAGTCTGGCCTCCTTCGGTTCTAAAACAGGTCTCTGTCTTTATCATAGGAGAGGCCCTTGCCTCAAAGGAGAATTCTCCTCGTTGGCCAAGGTGTGACACTTGAGGCCTACCAATTGTCTCATATATAAAGTGAGTTACTTGTGACAGAGTGACCATTTGTAAAGGTGCTACAAGTTACAGATCAGGTCATCTGTAAGAAGGTGTTACCTCCTAGCAACTGTGCTGTTTGCAAAGGATATTATCTATCAGGGAGGTACCAATCACCAGATCAAAGCATGAGCCTCGAGGAAACTTCCGTTGATACTCATGTTCCAAAAGCTGTCTGAGAAGCAGATGGCTACTGAGGGCCCTATTATTTCCTTTCTCCTTGCCTACCATCCTCTATGAGAAATGGCTTTAATTTTAGTAATTTCCTTACAGTTTAATTTGTAAAGTATTAACCTTGTTTTTGCTTTCTTAAGCCAGCTGTTTAACTTGATATTTCATTTTAACTAGTCCTCCTAATACCTAATTTTTTAATTATCATTGCTAGCTCCCGTGATTTACTAATAGGAGTTTTCTTTGTGTCCTTTCTTCAAGTGCTTATTTATCAGGAAAGCATAGAAACTATGAAATAACTATTTGCTTAAATGTCAAAGGTGCCACAAAATGTTTTTTGGATTATTAATCTTAGTTTAGAGAATAATTTGATAGTGGTGTTAGCAGAGAATGTGGGTCAGAGGTACGGTATCCCCAGTACTTAATGGGAGAGATCCAGGAAGTGGGCAGCAAACCTTGGTCCTTGTTGCATTTATAAATGATTTTACAAGTGGACCCAGAAGAGGATTTAGAAGATGTTTTATTTTAAAATTGAAAGAAAGAAAATGAGAGCCAGAGCAGATAGGCTTGAGGCAAGCAGTTTGGGAGCCCAGACTGACAGGGGGTGGGGAGGCAGGTGAGGGAATTAGGTCAGCGTGAGGAGAGGGAAGATGGGTAGGAAAAGGGAGAGAAAGTTACACTTTCTGATATAAAAATCAGAAAGCAGGCAGGTCCAGCAGTGAA
The DNA here is from genome assembly GCA_007922755.1 of Pedetes capensis. NCBI lineage: Eukaryota > Metazoa > Chordata > Mammalia > Rodentia > Pedetidae > Pedetes > Pedetes capensis. The sequence goes on along the minus strand of VMDO01002896.1, from coordinate 90,760 downwards.
GATCCATGAATGACAACATGTATGCATTTGAATTGGAAGTCAGAATTGCGCAGGTCCATTCGTGAGGCTGCGTAGGTCCATCTGTGAGGCTGCGGGCCTCTCCAGACATCATGTAGAACTGCAGACAGCTGTGGATGTCTGCAGATGCCTGTAGGTTGCTCTAAACTTTGCTGTAAGCTGCAGATGACTGGACACTACAAATGGTGGACACCGCAGATTTCTGGGGCTGTGTGGTCTGTGCAGACTCTGAAGAGAACTGTGGAAGCTGAGGACATCTGGAGACTGTGTTGAAAACTGTAGGCATTGCTGAGAACCGTGGGCACTGCTGAGAACTGTGGATTCTGGACACTGCATTGAGGAGAGGGGGCAGATATTCCTCTTCTCTGTTTGATCTTGTCTTCAGCTGTGTCAAAACTCTCTCACCCATGGGCCTAGGGTGGCCTGTCTGTGGTGGAAGACAGGTCTTTCTCTTTAATACAGAAGTTCTGCTTCAAATGAAAGTCCCTTCCGTAGGCCACTTGTGGCCTTCATGTGTAAACAGAGTATTGGTTACAGATTAGACCATTTGTAAAGGTGCTAAGGTGGCAGACTAGGTTACCTGAAAAAGGATATTATCTCCTAGTAACTATGTGATTTGCAAGGATATTCTCTACATGTAAGCACTGACCACCAGACCGAGGCCTTTGTCTCATAGAAAGCTTACATTGATATTCACATTATAAGTGGCTGGGGAGCAAATGGCTGAGGAGTAAGTGGTATGGGAATGAGTGGCTGCAAAGGCCTCTTAGTTCCTTTTCTTCCTGCCTGTTATCCTCTAACAGTATTATCTGCCTAACAGATTAGTTCAACCGACTCTATATTGTTTATTCAATAATTGATTTGGACTGCATTTCTATTATCAGTAATTCTTAGCAGATTTATATTAGCTTGGGGGCTTTGTGTTCTTTATCTTTTATGTACATAATATCATTCTGGAAAGTTATCTTTCTGCTGTTATCTTTCTTTCCCACTCAGGAAAAGATTAAAAGCTCAGAGTCTCTAGTGACACATAAGGAATACTTGAGAGGGCCTGTGTTCACAAAACTTCTCCATCTCCTTCTTTCTCATCTCTTTTGTCCTTTTAAAAGAAAGATATGTCAAAAAGAACATAACGCTTCCAAAGAAGAATGTGTGGTTTTTAAATGTGAATACAGTTCTCTTTATTCACCATCTTTATCCATTTTGGTAAACTCTATTGTAATTGGCCTGCTACTGATTTTACCCACTTACTAAATATGAGAAGTATTTGGCATTTTAAAAATGTACGATTCATGACACTATTTCAACAGAACTTAGAAGCACACACTGTTTGAAAAGATGGCATGCATCCATCAATTCCATTAATCATTATTGAAAAAAATATGTTGATGGGAGATTCTTAGAAAGTCAAACAGAATTGCTGTGGTATGTCTTTGAAACATGTTTTTGTGGACTTCTGTCCTAACATCTCTTGTTCTAAAGCCAATATTTCCACTTTGTGTTTCTAGAAAGCATACTGACATCCATAGAGCAGAGATTCCTTTTATTTATAAAGTAGGAGGCTTTTAGGAAAAGTGCTAAGCCTTATGATCTTACCTTGCTTGGAACCCAAACACAGAAATCCTAAAAATGGCTTGACAGCTGGATTTGAGCAGGAGTAACCGTTCTACATATGGGTCATTGCAGAGCCGAAGGAAATCACCATGCTGTTCCCCCTTCTAACTGTTGCCTCTAGTCACTTTAAACAAGTAGCACTTTTAGGTTTCTGTTGTCATTTTGTGTGTGTGTGTAGTTTAATAAATTCCTCAAAACTTTATAAAATACCCCTTCCATTCTGCTTTTATTTTGGCACTTTGTGTTTCTTCTATCATTACAATCTTCAACCTGTGCTAGTCCTAACTTGATAAATACTTCTATAACGGTTCCTGCTGATCTTAATTGAAACCTGTTAATGAGATAATAACTATTCTCATAATTGCCAAGGCTTAAATAATTGTGAAGAGGAAGGACATTCTGCTCTGACAGTTATATTAGATAATTCTAGGTAGATATTAGTTTTTTTTTTTGAGACAAGGTCTTGCTACCTTGTTGGCTACCAGGTTGGCCTCAAATTTGCAGTAATTCTCCTGCCTCTGGCTCCTGACTGCTGGGATTACAGGTATATGCCATTATACCTGGTCCCAGACATTAAATTTCTTAAGTTGAATTTGATGAAGTTGAGGATGGGATATAGACACAGATATAAAGAATACAGTTTCAGAAGCTGTCACAAATCAGAAATTGGGAGACAGTTTTTAAGTAATAATTCCACTCTAGGAAATAGTTGCATGCTTATATACCTTGCTTGGCATGTATTTTATCATGTTTTGTATTATGCGTGCATTGTATTATATGAAGTTAGAATAGTCTGTTAAGGACATAACTATGGTATATTTCCCATATATTCAGACATGCATGTCCATCTCACTTTATCTTCCTTAAGCTGTAAAGGTAGCTTCAAAGTCAGTGTTTCTCCCAAGTTCCTCATTGGAGCAAATATAAATCCTTTCTGTAAGAAGACACCTTTGAGACTTTAAAGAATCCTGAAAAGCTTTAACAGTAATGAATAGAACATAGCAGGAAAAAAAAAAAAAAAAGAAAAGAAAAGAAAAGAAAATGGCACCATGATATAAACAAAAAACAACCAAATCGAACCAAAACGTCAGTAGAGGCAGACAAGCAATGATTTCAGATCGTGGCATTATTAGACACATTATAAAACTCTTGACTGTTTTTGAAGAAAATATGGAATAATTAGTAAATTGGGAGAAATATGATTTCTTTTGACTCTTTTAAAGGATGGATGCAGATAATATCTTCTGAATTGTATTGCAACTCACTAATTTTATCTTTTGTGATATCTCTTCCACTGTTGAGCTTCATGGAATTGTGTTCATTTTCTTTTTCATTTCTAGAAATTTTATTTGTTTCTTCTAAAAACTTTTGAAGTCATTTGTTCATAGTTTACTGTTTTCTGTTAATATTCATCTTGCCTTATATTTTTAAATTTTGAACACTATTTGAAGGGATGATGGTAACTTCTAGAATTGATAAAAGCCATTGATTCTCAGATACTGGTAGCTGCTTGCATCTTAAGCAGAATAAATAAATATGTATCATTAAACAGAATAACAATGCTGAATAGAAAGGTAAAATGAAAAATTTAAAATATTGCAGGAAAAAAAGGTTTCCTTCAAAAGTTTGACAGATAGGCTGATGGCAGGATTCTCAATAGTAATTAGAGCATATGAAAGTGCAATGATGTCATCACTGTGCTGAAAGACACTAATTGCCAAATTGAAATTATATATGTAGAAGAAATATATTTCAGGAATGAGAACAAAATAAGGACATATTGTTGTTGTTAGGTGCTGTCAAGTTGAGTCCGACTCATAGCGACCCTATGTATGACAGATGAAATACTACTTGACATTGCTATGCCCAGCACTTTGTCAGTGCTTCTGTGCTATTCATAGGGTTTTCAGTGCCTGCTTGTGTTTTGAGAGTGAGCTACTAGGTCCTTTTCCCATAAGGATATGCATAGATTAGCAAATATTTAGAGAGTCTACAATCAGGAAAATTCTTTAGGCAAAAGGAAACTGACTCCAGATGAAAGTTGAGATGTAAAGGAAAAGTGCATAAAGAAAGTGTTGAATAGTTGGTTAAATCTAGATGAACTTATAAAATAATAATAAGAGGTTTGAAAGAGTAAAAGCATTATCAGAAAAGTGTCTAAGAACCTATAACCTAAGCACTATATGAACAACTTAGTAAATAAATAAATAAGCAAATAAATAAACAAATAAAAGTAGAACCAGAAATTAATAAAATAAAAAATGAGCACAGAAAAAAGATTGACAAAGCAATCTTTTGAAAAGGTAAGATTATTCCTATAAACCTGATTAAGAAAAAAAAGGCACAGATAATATCAGGGATGAGAAAAAGAATACAAAAATAGATACTGCAAACAATAAAGAGTTATGAATGCCTTCAAATCAACATACTTGAAAATATAGATGAAATGAAAAATTCCAAGAAAAGATACAACTTATTAAAACTGACTCAAGAAAATTTAGAAGATCTAAGAATCTATGATGTGATAGATCTAGGATTCAATAAACTTTGTCTTAACAGATCTTTCTAGGTCCTGATAGGTTCACTACTGAGTTCTCCTAAACTTCTAAGGGAAAATTATAATCTTATACATCCTTACAACTTATTTTATGACATTAGCATAGTATTTCACTTGAAGATATTATTATTGGTGCCATGGAATTTTCACTGATGTGATTTAAGTATGCACCTTAGTTGATTTATTATTCAGAGTCCTTGATATTAAGACCTTTTGATTTGAAGACTTACCTTCTTGGAGTCCACTGGGATACTTACTTAGATATTCATTTGTTTCTAACATTTTTTTCTCTTCCCCTTTTCCTCCTGTGTTTATCTTAGATTTTTTTTTTTTTTTTGATCACTGTTAAAGTAGGCTTACCTCATATGACTGGTGAATCTTGGTTGTTTATATTTAAGGATTGGATAGATTGAATAGAACTTTGAGTATTCAAAGGTAGAATTTGTTGATTGGAATTTGGTTAGAGTAAGTAGATAGGGTGAGGGTTTTAACTGACAGGCAAAGAACCCCTGAAGTGGCAGACCAAGGAAATGACCCTGGGTCATTAATAGCCATCCTGGCCCTGTAGTTGTCCTACATACTGATTTCAAAAGTATGTAGGTCTACTAGTAGAAACTTTAGAAAATAAAAGTACTAGAAGATAACAAAAAACACATGTAAAACCATGAACCATAAATAGGAAAGGTTATTTTTAAAATGTGTATTGTGTATAGCATAGATTTGGGACCATATTGTTCATTTTGTTATAAAATTTACTATTTGCACTTAATGTGCCATTTTCCTGAGTCATTCACTGTTCTAAATCTTCACTCTTAATGGCTGTATAATTGTTGTTGTTGTTAGGTGTCGTTGAGTTGGTATCCGACTCATAGTGACCCTCATAGGGTTTTCAATGGCTGACTGTTTCGGGATTGCCTTGGGAGTGGATTGCCAGGTCCTTCTCCCATTTTTATTTTGCTGGGAATTGAACTCGGGACCTCAGAGCTTGTAGCGCAGTGCTCTACCAACTGAGCCAAATCCCAGCCCCAGCTGTATAATAGTCAATTATATAAATGGATTATATTTTCTTTAGCCTTTTTCCTATTGTAGAACATTATGGGTATGTCTGTTTTTCTTATAAATGGTACTAAAATGTATATTTTTGCACCTAAATATTTGTAGTAACTTTTTAACCTTAGAGTAACTTCTAGAAGTGTGACTTTTTTAAGGCAAAGAATATAGATATTTTAGGGTATTTGTTTTAGGGTTTTTCTTCAGGTTCTTGTAACCAGAGGGCTTTGGTTGGTCTAAGGCTACACTTAATCATAGTGTGCAATTACAAATCTGTGTTGTTTGTTTGTTGGGTGCCATGGGGTTGGTATCTGACTCACGGTGGCCCTACGTACAACAGGTGAAATATTATTGTCAGTGCTTCTCTGCTATTCATAGGGTTTTCAATGGCAGATTGATTTTTGGGAGTGGGTTGCTAGGTCCTTCTCCCAAGCCAACAGTATCTGGTGTTCCCAGGTGGTCTCCCATCCGAATAACTAACCAGGCCCAACCCTGTTTAGCTTCTGAGATCTGATGGGATCAGATGCCATAGTGCTATGGCTTCAGGCTTCCTTTTTCAGTCCTGGGGATTACACATGGCCTTGCACATGGCCTTGCAACAGGGCCTTGCACATGTTGAACAAGTACTTCTACCACTGAGCTATATCCCCCGCCTGATACAAATCTGTAGAAACCTTTAATATACAAATTTCCATTTTTAATGAATCCTCTTATTAGTAGCATATGTTACATGAAGCCACTGTATAGGCAAAATTAAAATGTTCAGTAGCATCATCCCTGCAAAATAATACTTTGGTCTTTTATTTTACTGCATCTTTTGGACAGATTCTCATTACTACGTAGTCTTCAGCTACTGTTGAAAAGATTACTGTAAAATTAAAACAAAAAAAATGAAAAACAGCAGCAATGAAAGAAAAGTGCCAATAGTTTTTTTTTTCCCCCCTTGGTAGTACTAGAGGGTTGAACCCAGGACCTCATACATGCTAGGCAAGTGCTCTATCACTGAGCCACAGCCCCAGTCCCTTTTTAATTTTATCTTTTAAGACAAGGTCTCACTAAGTTATGTAGTTAGCCCCGGCCTTGAACTTGAGATCTTTCTGCCTCAGCCTCTGGTGTTACTGGCATTACAGATATGCATCACTATGTGTGGCTTATGGCATTTTTTGAAAACAGGAAATAGAAAGGGTGTCTTGTCAACTCTTTTTAGTTAAGCATTAGTAAGATTGATTGTTCTTTTGGAAGAATCTCTAGTGGGCCAATCCTGTTAGTGAGGTGCATATTCCCAGGAGGAACTGGGATTTACTTAGTTGCTCTGGCCCCAGACATCAATCTAGCAATTTTCTGTGCATTAAAATCAGGGCTTTTCCCAACTTAGTGAGGTGGATGTTATCACCCCTTTATGTTATTGTTGTTGTGTGCCATCCAGTTGGGTCTGACTCATAGTGAACCTATGTACAACAGAGTGAAACACTCACTGACACTACGCGAGGTATATGATCTTCTTTGTATTTAAGCCGATTGTTGCAGCCACTGTCAATCCATCTAGTTGAGGGTCTTCCTTTTTTTCATTGACCCACCACTCTCCCAAATATGATGTCCTCTCCAGGGATTGTTCCCTCCTGACAACATGTCCAAAATATGTAAGTATGACAACCTGAGAGACAAGTCGAGGATCGCACCTTTGTAGGTTAAAAAAACCAAAAAAACAAAAGACAAGGAGGCTTAATAAGGATACAAAACATTTACAACTGGTGGTTTTCTAGAAGTCACCAGAGTACAAGCCCTATGAGAGAACTGAAATTTTGTTCCCTGGTGTATTTCCAGCACTAGTCAGTGATAGACATGTAGGGTCTTAAGATATATGGGTGAAATGTTGACTAAACGAGTTGGCAGAGGGGGGATTTGAACCCTCCTTGTTTTGAAGCTGAAGCTCATTCCAGCAGGCAGATGCCTACTTCTTTAGAATGTTAGGTCTCTTTTTCCCATTTTCAGGTGACCAGTTGCACAGTTTCACATGCAATTTTAGTGCAGTTTGGGAGGATCTTCCTCAGATAAGTCAAATGTAACTGAAGTGGTCATGGTGAGTAAGAGAACAAGCAGGCATGAATAACTGTGTGAGTGGACTTAGGAACTTTCTTTGAGAAAAGATTCGAATGTTCGATTTGAACTTTGTTATACTTACAGCGTCTTCAAGAATGTGTTATCTAAGAGTCTCCCTTTGGATCTCCTATGGAAGTTTCTCCACACTAGATTTACTTATGGGGAGCCCACTCCCATCCTCCAGGAAATAAAATCCCCTGAAGATTCAGGGTGCTACTGTGGTCTGAGGTCTAAAGCCTTTTCAGAATACATACCGCTTTGGTCAAAAATCAGAGATCTTATAGGCAGTGAGGTCAGCTAATTGTTCTTCACAGAACATGAATATTTTTGTTTCATCTGTTGCATTTAGATACCAAATCCAGCAGTCTACGATTTCCTTTAAAAAATGGCATCTATTTATCATAGGTATCCTGTATAGAAACCAGACACAAAGGCACTTAAACAGACTTTGTCAACTCAGATGAGGAAAAGTGGGGGATTTGTGCTTTTTTTCCCCAAAACTATGCTAATTAAGTCACAACTTGCTGATTTTCATCTCAGAGATTATTTATTGAAGGTGTAGTGCGTGCAAGGCACCATGCTAGACATGGAAAATACACAAATGAATAAATAAATCCATGGCCCTCTGGAACTCTCAGTCTAGTCAGAGACAGAGGAACACATCTCATGGAGTATGGTCAGGATGGCATGACAAGGGGAAGACAAGTCCTGGAGGAGCACAGAGCAGCTCCTGGGAGAAGAGGGACAGGCATATCAAGCCCTCTTTTCCTACTTGGACTCATTCCATAGCCTTCTGTGGTGCTGCCAAGGATCTTTCTAGAAATTCTAAGTTTAGCTGTGTCACTTCCACAGTTAAAAACTGCAACAGCACCCCACTGGCTGCCCTCTTTTAGCCTCTTCCATATCCCTATGTCCTTACAGCCTAACTACTGTGTTAAAAATCTTGCCACCTTTGCTATCAGTTCTATGATCCTTGGCAAATTATTGTAGCTCGGTTTCCTTGAACTACTGTAATCATCGTTATCTTTCTTGTAATGTTATTTTGAGGATTAAATGATTTAATATAAAGTCTTAGAGAAGTGCCTGAAACGTAGGATGCGTTATAGAAGTGATGGCTGTTATTGTTGTGGCTGTTATTTTCTGTTATCTTCTGTACTTGCATGGTGTCCCATGAAATACCATGGCATATATTGTCACTGCTACATAGATTGTTAGGTTGCTTATCACTCTTCCATGCCTTACCATCAACATAGGGTATCATTCCAGAGTTTTTTTATTGCCCTTGTTCAGTTACAAACTAGATTAAGGATGTCACCATAACCACAAATTCTTTTTCCCCCCTATGGTTCCTCACTGAATCTAACTTCAGCACATTTTCAGATACTCAGACATTTTTTTTATCGATTGGGGGGATCCTTTTTTCTCCAAATTTCTCTTTGTGAAGCCTTTTGAAACCCTTCTCTCCTTTTTGGTTTTCTGCTGTGTTGCAGCCGTACCACTGTGGCATCTGATCCCATTAGGTCTCAGAAGCTCAACAGAGTTGGGCCTGGTTAGTTCTTGGATGGGAGGCTGCCTGGGAACACCAGGAGCTATAGGTTTGGGAGAAGGACCTGGCAACCCACTCCCAAAAAACAATCAGTCATTGAAAGATCTATGAATAGCAGAGAAGTACTGACAATACTTTTTTGCCTGTTGTATGTAGGGCCACTATGAGTCGACACTGACTTGAGAGCACCTAACAACAACAGTTGTGCTATTAGTATGTGTCATGAGTGCACTATGTCAGAATCATAGGCAAACACATTTTTGTCTTTCCAAAATGTCAGATTTTATTGAATAACAGTAAATTCATAAGCTACCTCAGTTTCATTGGCATTAATTTACCAAGTTTTCCTGATTTTACTTGATAGTCATTGGTCATCAGCAGTCACATGTTCTTGTATCCCCCCCTTAACCCTTAACCAGCATTGTCACATTTAGTGATGGATATCTATATGTGGGGTCACTTAAGATCCTGAAACAAAAAACCATTCATTATGTAAGACATTTGTTTTTAAGGCTTAATTATGTCATTACATGAACTAAGAGGCCTTTTGTGTTAGGGGATTTGGTAACTGAGTCCACTTCTAAGTCAAGGAATGTTTTGTTCTTTTGCACATAGAGTGACTATGTGTTAGACTCGACTGGACAGCACCTAACAACAACAACAACAACAACAACAAGAAGCTTAAGTGAATACCCCAATTATAAAACCACTTTGTGTCAATATTTAGGTCCAGAATATAGTCAACCAACCCTTTTCAGAGCTTGTTCCCATGAGCTGCCTATATTATGTTTAGGATTATGTAATTAACTGCTAAAAGAGACCTCTAATGTTCTTGTTGTTGTCAGGTGCCCTCAAGTCGGTATCTGACTCATAGTGACCCTACATACAACAGGGGAAATGCTATTGTCAGTGCTTCTCTGCTGTTCGTAGAGTTTTCAATGGCAGCTTGATTTTTGGGAGTGGCTTGCTGAGTCTGTCTCTGAAGCCTATAGCACCTGGTGTTCCCAGTTGGTCTCCCATCCAAGTACTAACCAGGCCCGACCCTGCTTAGCTTCCAAGATCTGATGGGATTGGATGCCACAGGGCTATGGTGCAGGCCTCGAATGTTCTTAGATGCCCTTTAATAGATTAACAATAGAAAATCAAGTCTCTAAAATAGATTTTCCTCTCTCCTTAAGTATTACAATTTTAGGGGGTAACTTCTCTTATCTGAGGAGTTTCTCATTACATTGATGTTGATGATGTAGAATTATATGCTAACATTTAAGTACATTTTTATTTAAGTATAATGTACAGAATAGTACATGAATAGTTTTCAGTTTTTAAAAAGTGAACGTATTCCTGTGACCAATAGCCAGATCAGGAAACAACAGCATCAATAAGTTTAGAAACATTTAAAGGATTGAATACATTTAGAGAAATAGAAGGATTTAAAAACTATTTAATTTTCTTTTTCTTCCCTTACAGGTTTTGTCAGTATGTGTGTTAACAACAATCCTTGGTTGTATATTTGGGTTGAAACCCAGCTGTGCCAAAGAAGGTAATTTGTTGTGTGTGGCGGGGGAGGGGGTGTTCAGCCTTATTCACAATGTGACTGAGAAAAGTGTCATCTCCTAATTGTATGGATACTTTACATTTGCTGCTGGTTTGAGCCTTCTTGAAGCTCTTATATTATTTTAGCCATACAAACTTTATTTACTTGAAGAACTTTATCCTATAACATAGAAGAAGAGTTATGATCAATATACAACTACAAACTCCCCAAACAATAAAGTCACTTATGAACAAAGAAGTATACAGACATGAGCAGCAGGTTCCTGTACCCGAGAGTCCTCTCCCTCACTTCACCTAGGGACTCTGCACCCGCCTCCCAGGAATTAGTTGCTGAAGCAGCCCTGGAGGTTACTTAGGTGACTAGTCAGCATCCCTTGGCAACCAGAAACTGATCAGCACCTGGTCTTCAGGTTTTTAAAATTGCAGGCATCGGTGGTTTCAAAGTAATAGTGAAATTATTAAGCATCTAATGTTCTTTTTGTCAAGAGCAAAAATCTACCTAGCATTAACAAAATTATTATAAATAATCAGACTGAATCACAGTAAATTGTAGTGGTCACTCTTTTGGTTCTGAGGTATTTCCCTCTGTTTCCCTCATAAAACCATGGGTGGTTTTCCTTGGGAATTCAGTTTTGAAAATTGAACATTTTTTTCCTGTTCAACCATTCTGTTATTACAATCTTAGTCACTTGAAAATGCTTAGTGATTGCTAAGCTATCATGTGTTGTTGAAAAGAATGTAGTAATTTTATTTATCCAGTCAGGAGACTGTTCAGAGCAAATCAATCTGCGTTTAACAAAAATAAAAAAGTTATAGACATTAGTGTTCACTCATATAATCTTTCATCATATGAAGTAATTCACCCTAAATTCAATTTGACATATCAAAATAATGGATTAAGATAGCAGTTTAAATCTAAGCCCAACATAGTAAGCATCATAGTTTTAAAATTACTACTGTATACAAATGAGCTCCAAATAATAGCTATTATTCTAATAATCCCCCTCTCCTTGAGTCAGGAAAGTTAGCACACTGACTGTAGAGATTATTCAGGTTACTTTTTGTCCACAAAATTGCCTGACTTCCATGTGTCAAATGAGAGTTAAATTCCATGGCAGTGTCTTTTTGGGTCAGGTAATGATTAACCAGTTAACATGCACCATCCTATGTATAAGACAGTAATGAATTTGCTGATTATTATTTCTTGTAACTCATATCAGTCTCCCATGCATATTCACATTATTATACTATATCTCAGCCTTATCTCCTGCCGGATGTTTGCTTTTATGTTTAGTCTAGTGGAAACTTCAGTGTTGTGAACATTTCCTTATAATGAGTAGGTTGCTGCTCTATAAGTAGGATGCTGTATGTTAACAGGTTAGAGTTAAGAACTAAGATTATTTCTTTTTCAATTGGTAATCAGTATTTAACATGTGCTTTTTTCTTTTTCTCACCATCCTAACTTTTAGAAATCCAATAGAAACTCGTCTTATTTAAGGGATCTAGTAAAGAGTTCCAGCAGTAAAATTGTTGTGTTTGATAAAAGTATTTTCTTCTCATATCTGCCATTTATCTACTTAGAAAAAACTCATTAATACCAACTCTCCATCAACACCTTGTTGGATATCTGTGATATAATATTCTTGGCAAAAGCCAGGTGTGGTCTTTGTTCTTAGGAAGTTTGTAGCCTAGTATGTGTGTAGGATATTAACCAAATAGCCAAGTTACAAATGGAATTACGTGATGGAGGGAAAGGATAAGAATTTGTAAGAGCCTAAAAAAGAAATCAGCTCTAGGCTGGGGAGTTTGAGAGAGCTTCCTAGAGAAAGCCAGGCTGACCTTTAAGCTGAAATGGGTTTTCTAGGTCATGGTCTGTATACATGTTCTGTATACGTGGCGCTTCCTTACACCAAGACTGAGAGCGAAGTAAGTGAGGTACTCTTTCCCTTTCTTGAATATTCATAGATGAACACTTTAAAATTTTTTCCCATATTTTGATATTTTATGGAACCCCATGGCTGCTTATTAACCAACTTTTGATAGCATAAAATATTTAGAACAAATCCTTACTCTGATTTTTCTTTTCTTTATTATACCATAGGTGTTTAAGTTTCATCAGACTCAGTAGAGTCTGTAATACATTTTTAACAAGTTGTCTTTTGTGGGTTACACAAGATAAAATTGCAAACTTTGGTATATAAGGTTACCTTCTGTTTGTGTCCCTTTCTGTATGTATTTGTGAACAGACTCTTGAGTCACTTAATACCCCATTTGTGTTTTCTAAAGAAGTATATGGACTGTTCTGTCGCTAATCTAGATGTATTAGTTGATGGTTGCTGATTGGAAACATCTAATCTGTTTGCAAATTACAGTAAAAAGTTGCAAAGGCCGCTGTTTTGAGAGAACATTTGGAAACTGTCGCTGTGATGCTGCCTGTGTGGACCTTGGAAACTGCTGTCTAGATTTCCAGGAGACCTGTAGAGAGCCAGGTAAAAATGTACAGGGGAAGAGATGGAGTCATGGGCATTTGGAAAAGACCAAAGGAAAGCTTTGCATCTTTTAGCCATGTGACTTGCCTGATTCATTTGAGTTTTTTTTTTTTTTTTTTTAGCATGTGCATGTATTTTTAACATAGCCTTCCTATTTCAACAATTCTTTAGAGAAAAAATTTCACATAAATTGCCCTTGTTATACATTTTATGGATTGCAAAACTATGCCAATTTTTATTGTTTACTGAAATCCTTTGTATTGTTTACTGAAATCATTTGCATTTAAACTAAGTTCTAAAGGCTGTTTAAAATATGTAAATATTTTCACTATGGGCCTGTTAAAACAAGAGTTCTTAGACATTCACGTATGCTTTGAAATAAAACCATCGGAATAGGAGAATTTTCTCAGTTTGATTTGGATGTGGCATGGAATAATGTTGAAATGGGAGTGAGTCAGATTTATATGACAACGACGACAAAGATGACGATGATGACGATGATGATTTAAGACAGTGTCTTGATATATAGCTCAGGCTGGCCTCAAACTTCCTATGTAGTCCAAGCTGGCCTGAAACTCTCTGTCCTCCTGGCTCAGCCTTCTGAGTGCTGGGATTGCAGGTGTGCACCACCATGCCTGGCTTGAGATTAAATTATGAGAATCTTAAAAATGGTTGGTGGAAGAAGCCAAAGTTTTTCTTATGACTTATATAATATAATTATGTGTCCAAGTTTTAAAGTAATGAGATTCTGAGGTTTTAGTGTACTAATGTCATTTTGTGTCTGCATGTTTTACGTCTGTTTGTTCAGAGTGATTGCAGTAGTGCCAGGTTCTATAAACAACTAAGTTATGAAGTAGTTCATTGTATTTCAGGTTCCCATTTCACATGACAGTAGTTCTATGTTCCCTTTAGATGTGTTGAATTTGAACCATAAAATCCATTTCATTGGTATTTGTTTCTAGAACGTATATGGACTTGCAACAAATTCAGGTGTGGTGAGAAAAGGTTGACTAGAAGCCTCTGCTCCTGCTCAGATGACTGCAGAACTAAGGGCGACTGCTGCATCAACTACAGCTCTGTGTGTCAAGGTCAGATGTCCACGTCATTGGATTCCTTAGTACCTGGCCTTTGCCAGAGTCTATTAGGATTTGCATAGGTGTTATCTTTTATATTGGCAGTCATATATTTGGCCACCTGTGTATGCTAAACACTTCTTTGGAAACTTTTTACTGAAGAATGTTTCAAATTTATATGTGAGTAGAGAGGGTGTAACGTAATGAACTTTATATCCATCATCCGGCTTAGTAATACAAGGCCAATCTTGTTTTACCTATAACCACTCATTCTTGCCACCCTCCCCATGTTATTTTGATAATAGCTGAGTGCTTAATGCTATGTTTATGGAAGGATCATTTTTCCAGTCCTGGCTGACATTTATGTCCCAGGTTTCCTTGTAGTAATTGGAGATAATGTCTGCCATGTTTTGAGAGTCAAAATGAAACTACTTTGGAAATTATGTTTTTAAGGTGATATTATTATAATGTTTTTGGGAGTTCAAGGTTTCTTGAAATTCCTTGGCAGAACTTAACTCTATGTGAGAGAATCAAAATGCTAATTTTGTAGGGTTGATGGGAGTGGAAGTTTATAAATTCTGGCTGAAAAATTAAGATTTTGAAAATGAAAAAGATATCCAGTTTATTGCAAAGATAGTATAGTCAGCCCTCTGTATCCCTTGGAGAATTGCTTCTAGAGCCTCTTCAGATACCAAAGTCCAAGGCTGCTAAATTCTCTTATATAAAATAGTATAGAATCTGCATGTAACTTGGGTATATCTTCCTGTAAACATTAAATGATCTATGACTACACATAATACCTATACAATATAAATGCTACACAAATAGTTGTCACACTGTATCATTTAGGAAATGTTAAAAAGAAAAAGCTACACACGTTTAGTAGAGAAGCATTTTTTTTTAATATATTTGATCCACAATTGGTTGAATCAGTGCATAGAGAGTACATGGACACTGAGGGCTGACTGTAGTGTATTTTAATCTTGCAATTACACATTCATTTATTTTCTTCCTGATATCAGATAACTCTTAGTTTGAAATGGAGATAATTCCTTTGATTTATTATACTTCTTTAGTGACATGCCCCATGTTGTCCATATATCTGTTATTATATTTTGCTTTAGGAATCTATTTTACTGTGTTTCATAAGCATCATAATTATTGACATTATTAAGTGTTTCACCTCATTTTATTTCTTGGAAATATTTTAGGTGAGAAAAGTTGGGTAGAAGAAACATGTGAGGACATTAGTAAGCCACAGTGTCCAGAAGGGTAAGATTATATTCTGAGACATATATTTTTTCTTTTTTAGAAAGACCACTTTTTTCTCTTTCCAAATAAAGAAGATAAAAATAAAACTCAATCATTGGCTTATCAAAGATGATTTTTAGCAGAGCACCCTGGCACATGTCTGTAATTCTAGCGACTCTGGAGGTTGAGGCAGGAGGGTCCCAGGTTTGAGGCCAGAGGCAGCCGGTACAACTTATCAAGACCCAGTCTCAAAAAATAAAACCTGAAAAAGAGGCTGGGGGTGCAGCTCAGTTGGTAGAGTGCTTGCCAGTGTATTTAGTTGGAGGTTCACTAAACTGCTTTTAAGTTTTCTGTTGATTGATTGAATAGACATAGTTTCATACAGCTATGGACCATTGAGACTATATGCAACTCATTTTACAGTCTACCAAGAGTGTTGTGTTATAGACACTAGTTAGTGGAAGTTATATTAAAAGAGTCTTTTTGAGGAGATTGCTTTTATGTTTGGGTGTGAGAGTAGACTAGGAAGAGGTAGGTTTGAAAAAGGGGAAGACAAAATAAGTATTTCTTCTCAAATTTTAAATTCCTTAGTGAACTCTCTCTGGAAAATCTTTTCACTGTTCCCCAATGATATACAACTCTCTTACTGTCTACCAGGTGTCACTAGAAGCAGCAAAACTTCTGAACCATTGCCGTTTTGGGATAGGCATGCAGCAGCCATTCATAGATAATTCCCTTTATCTGAGTACATCATCTTCTGTGGTTTTTGCCTCCTCCTTTGGATTTCTATACCATGCACGTTAACACAGTGTATGTGTATGTGTGTGTTTATCTTTTCTTTGATCATTCTAGCTTTAAAGCATTTCTTTGTTTAAATATTTAAATGTTATGAATGTCTCTCAAACATCTGTATTATATACTTATGTCTTTTAAATATATTAATCTTAAAACTAAGTATAAGGCTTGGGATGTAGCTCAGTGGAAGAGCACTTGCCTGCCATGCACAAAGCCCTGAGTACCATCCCTACCACCTCAAAGCAAAACAAAACAAAACAAAAACTAATATAGTATATAATTTATTCTGTGAGATATCATTCATTTAAGTAGAGATAAAATCAGAAAATTGTTATTCAGGAAAAAATTAATGGAAACAAGCACATAATTTAGGCAATACTATTTATTAACATTTATTTTTCTACAAATTATAGAAATCTTATTATATTTTAGTAGCATTTGCTCTAGCTTTTGGATGGCATGAACCATGAAAGATGGTCCCTGAATGGTAGCTCAAAATAGTATGAATGCTTAATAAATTCTGTTTGATGATTGATATGTGTTATGAAATTATAAAACATACATATGAATATAATTGCATGTAAAATATCCCTTAGGAGTGTACTTACTGACTTGTCTGTTTGCTTAACATTACATACTAACCTTAGTGAAAAATCTTTATTATGCCAGGGAAGGAGATCTTCATAGGATGCATCTTTTTTTCTTTCTTTCTTTCTTTCTTTCTTTCTTTCTTTCTTTCTTTCTTTCTTTAAACATTTTTTTTTTTCTCATTACCCAGGTTTGACTTACCTCCTGTCCTCTTATTTTCTTTGGATGGATTCAGGGCAGAATATTTACACACTTGGGGTGGACTTCTTCCTGTTATTAGCAAACTAAGTAAGTAACTTCAGAGTTGACTACTGGAATGTCATGATTTTGGTGAGGTGGACTAGAGAGACAGAGACAGTCTTTTTTGGAAAAGTACTGGCAAAACCCATTTGACCAAACTTCTCCATTGCAAAGTGGTTGACCCTGGTCATAAGACCCTGGCCTTTAATTGTGTTACTACTTTGAAACTTCTCTTTAAACACTTACAATATAGTTATCATAGGATTTTAACCCTTTTCCATTTTTACACATATTTATTTTTTCTTAGAATTTTGGATTTTTGTGGAAAAATATTTATTTTATGAATATTTATTTTAAAGATAGAATTTCAAAAGTTGAAGGCTTTTTGAAGCTGATACGATATTACTCATGTAGACTAGTAGTACTGCTAGTTATCCTACATTATCATTTGGATTAAATTGAATCCTTTCGATTTCTTTATCTTAAAACCTTAATTGAATGATTATTCTACAAGTTACTAGTGAAACAGTAGGATGGTCATTTCTTAACATAGATGCTGAAGTTTTTAATTAAATTAATAGCCAGCAATATGATTGTCAATTGTGTCCTTATTGAAAGAGAAAAAAATTGAATATAGATGAAAAAACTGTAGAACTTTGGTAGTTGTAAGTGCTCAGTGTTTAAATAGCTATAGTGTCCCATTGGCCTGAATGGAAGCAGCTAAATTCTTGTTCTTCTGGAATTCTAAAATATCATTTCCCAGAATTGCATATTTAACATAGTTTTAAATATTAAAATCACATTTGATACATGCTTATGTATGTCATTAATCTTGTCTAATTTTTTACAACCTCACTTTTTAATTTTTATCTGGAGGAAGATAGGTTTTTACTTTTCTAAAAATAAATAATCATTTGGCATAAAAATAATTTTTCAGGGCTAGAGGGGTAGCTCAGTGGTAGAGCACTTGCCTAGCATTTATGAGGCCCTGGGTTTGCTTTCCACCACCACCAAAAGCATTGTTGTTAGGTGCCATCAAGTCAGGTCCAACTCATAGCAACCCTGTGTACAACAGGATGAAACATTTTCTGATTCTTTGCCAGGCACAAAAACTTTTTTATGTTTAATCCATTGTTGCAACCACTGGGTCAATCCATCTATTTGAGGGTCTTCATTATTTTCGGTGACCTGCCACTCTCTTAAACATGATGTCCTTCTCTGGGGATTGGTCCCTCCTGGCATGTCCAAAATATGTAAGATGCAGTCTAGCCATCCTTGCTCTTTTAAAAAGAAATCTATGTACAATTAGCCTAAGCCTTGGATAATTGGGGGATGTAGCCTGTAACTCTGAATTCCTAGGAAGTCCATGAGCTATGCATACCATGCTGATCTGAGGAACATTTTCAGGCAATGCAGTATTGAAATACTGGAATCGTTAGTTATGAGTTCCTTCCTCAGTAGTAGAGGCAGTAGAAGAGGAACAAGACACCAGGGTTAAACTAATAGGACATCCGTTCGGAACAGGCTGACTTCCATACTTGCCCTAATTTGAAGCTAAAGGATGATTTTTGTCTTTAAAGCAGCTTGTTTATTCTGGGCTTGTTTGGGATCTATAGCCAGGGAACTTGTCAACCCAACTACTGCTTCCCCTTGGTGATAATTTGTGGATTTAGCTGCCAGCACAGTTTTTTTTGTTTGTTTGCTTACTACCTCTTATAATTTAGGTGTTAGACCACTAAGTAGTACCAAAGATCTTGCAAGCTCTTATTATTGCAGCTTGTCCATCTTGAACTTAATGTTTTTGATAAATATAACTACTTAATTGGCTTAATTGTTTTATTTACTGTTTTTCTGACTAGGAGAAAAAATAACTCAGCTGTAACATTGAATTTGTGTCCAGAATGTTGCTTTAAAATTCATCCTAAATTTTTGTCTGGTTATAATCCCTCCTGGGCTAATTATTTTATATGATTTAGAGTATTGTGGTACAAAAGCTAAAAGAGGTAAGCAGATTGTCAAATGTATTTAATAGTGATGTTTTTGTTTTCCTTCTAGAAAACTGTGGAACATATACTAAAAACATGAGGCCAGTATATCCAACAAAAACCTTTCCCAATCACTACAGCATTGTCACAGTAAGTTCTGCATTTCAGCTTTTATATGTCCACAGAAATGAGATGTAATTGAAATATTTTTCAGAGGAATAATTCAATTTCAGATCAGAAAAAAATAACTTGTTTTACAATGGGTCATAAAATCTGTGTTTTATCTTTCTTAGGGACTTTATCCAGAATCCCATGGCATAATTGATAACAAAATGTATGATCCCAAAATGAATTCTTCCTTTTCCCTTAAAAGTAAAGAGAAATTTAATCCGGAGTGGTACAAAGGAGAGCCAGTAAGTTCTTTGTTCTAGCTAGTAAAATAGTTTGATTTATTATTCTCATTTATTTCAGTCAGAGTGAAATAACTAGATTCCTTGGAACTTTCAATAACCTATTTCATTTACTGCATGTGACCATCCTTTTGTAAATGGAGATGAATGCTGGTAATCCTAAATGAAATTTGTGTGATTACATAAACTGAGAGTAGTTCATTTTGGAGACAGATTTGGGTTGGGCTGCATCATTTTTCTTTTCCTCTTGATTTTTCTTTGTTGTAGTAGTAGCATATAGCAGTAGTCTGTGGTAATAGGTTTTTAAAAAATTAGTTTAATTGTACATATTTATGAATTATTCTGTGATAATTTAATAATTGATCAGATCAGGGTAGTTAACTTCTATTTCCTTAAACATTAAATTTTTATGAACACAAAGTAATGATAAGAAGATAGAAGTATTAATTATCCTGACTTGATCAGTACATACCATATGTTATTGTTGTTAGGTGCCATCAAATCGGGTCTGACGCATAGCAACCCCCATAGCGTTTTCAATGGCTAATTGTTTTGGGATTGCCACATCCTTCTCCTGTTTTTGTGGTATTGGGGATGGAACCCAGGTCCTCAGAGGGTGCAGAGCAGCTCTCTACCAACTGAACTAAACCCCAGCCCACGTATCATATGTATTGAAATACCTTACTGCGTATTATAAATATGTACAGTTATTACTGGGGAACAATTTTGATCTATACAAAGCTACTTTGTTTTTGAGAGAGGTGAACCTTGGCTTCATTTGTATATGTGCTAATTTAGAAGGTTCTTTTTTACTATAATTTAGACGTGTTCTTTTTATTTTATTTTATTTATTTATTTTTGTTGTGGTCCTGGGGGTTGAACCCAGTGCCTTGTACTTGCGTGCTCTCCAAGTGCTGGGCCACTGAGCTGCACCCCCAGCCCTTTTTTTTTTTTTTTTTCTTTTTTTTACTGTTTTTGAGACAGGGTCTCGCCACATTATGAAGACTGCCTCTGGTCTTGAATTTACTATCCTCCTGCCTCCGCCTCCCATGCGGCTGGGATTACAGGCGTGCACCACCGCGCCCTGCCCCTTTTTATTTGTTTTGAATTGTCAAAATAATTACTGAGGATTTATTTGGATAACCTTGATATTCCTCTGAGAAGGAAAAAGAGCACAATGTTTAATTTTTAGGTTATGAAATAAGTTTTTAGGTCTGGCACATAAAGCTGTGTGACTTTGGGCAAGTCATCCTTTCTGTGTCTGTTTTTTCATATTTACATTACAGATACTACTGTTACTTCCTAGGGTTATGGTGAAGATTATGCAAATTAATAGTGTATACTGCTTATCAGAATGCTTAGACCTGTGATTGGCAGTAATAAATGTTAGTTATGTAAGAAAAAAATGTGAATAACTTAAAGACATGAATGCTTGTGAGTTTTTTGGTTTCACAAGAAACCTGTCAATTCACCATATAGCTCTAAAAGTTTCAGGGGTTGAAAACTGATTTGTGTCCATCTTTTTATTTTTATTTTTTTAATGGCATTATGGGTTGAACTCAGGCCCTTTCACATACTTTGCAAGTATTCTACCACTGAGGTGCACCCCCAGCCCATTTTTTATTTTTATTTTGAGTCAGGGTCTCACTAATTACACAGACTGCCTCTGGCCTCTAACTTGCTGTGACCCTTCTGGCTCCACCTCCAGAGTCACTGGGATTACAGGTGTGGACTATCTTTTCAATTTTCATTTAGCCTCTGATTATTTAAATTTCTGTTTGCTGCTCTTTAAGAGTCATATTACATGATTAT
Source organism: Pedetes capensis (assembly GCA_007922755.1). Classification (NCBI taxonomy): domain Eukaryota; kingdom Metazoa; phylum Chordata; class Mammalia; order Rodentia; family Pedetidae; genus Pedetes; species Pedetes capensis. Next base: position 69,678 of record VMDO01002896.1, on the reverse strand, counting down.
TGTGTGTAATTACTGGAGCTTATTGACCTTAAAAACATTCCTGCACTTGAGAGGAATGCACAGGTGTTGCGTAAACATATATTTTCTTAAGAGGTGGTTGTTTGCATCATTTCCTGACTTTCCTTTATTATCTTCCCCAGATATGGCTCACTGCTAAGTATCAACACCTCAGGTCTGCCACATTTTTTTGGCCAGGATCAGATGTGGAAATTAATGGAATTTTCCCAGACATATACAAAGTGTATAATGGGTAGGTATGGATGAACTTTTTCTAGGACCTGTAATGTAGAACGTCTTATGTTTTTCTCTTGAGTCCTGAGCGCTCACACTTGAATAATATGTTAACTGGGAAGTAAAAACTGTCAGAATAAGAACTCTACCTTAAGGACTTTTAGATGGGTAATAAATAGACAGTAAATTTAGACAAGTGTTTTCTGTAAACACTGATAACATGTATTGTTCAGATCTTTGGGCAACAATAAAACACGAGGTCATGGTGAAAGCAGAGATCTAAGAGAGGAAGCACCGAACATTTTAATTCTAGGAAGAAAAAGAACTAGCCAAGGAAAAGATAACAGAATATTTAAGAGTACATAAGTGGAATAGCTCCATCATATCTAGAATATTGTTTAAAAGAAGATATATATGGTACCTTTGGATTTCCATTTCCAAGTTACTTTAATGAATTTTCTTTCTAATGTAAGAAACTGATTAGTATAACCTCCCTGTGAAATTCAAAATCCATGATGTATTGAGAAAAGACAAATTTTTTTTTTTTCAGAAATACTCCCTTTGGCTGATTTTAGCAAGACAACTCAAATAATTGTATTTATTTTATACTTTTGAAATTTTTACTACAAAACCAATATAGTATATTTGAGGGGAGGAGCAGGCAAATAGGAAAGATCATGAATTCTATATAAGAAATGCATAGCAATTTCTTTGTTAATCTTATGTTATTATATATTCTGTGTGATTCATACAACTACAGTGCAGTGCCTTCCTGTACGTTATTATTTGCCACTATTTTCATCCCATAGATAAAATTGAGTTTGGTCTTTGGCTATTCAGTAGAGAACATAGCTGACTATAGTAGGGATTAGACCAGTATTCTGATGGACTTCCCTAAACAAAACCAGTACCCAAAGGACAGCATAATTTATTCTGCTAAAGAAACATTGCCTAGAGTACTGCCTTTTGCTCATCTGGTGTCTTCTTTGCACTTGTACAAGGAATCATCAATGAGGGAGTTCTTTTTGTAGTACCATTTGTAGAGTGTATTAACACAAGTCATTCATATGATATGCAGTGATTGCTCTCAAGTACATTAATATCATCAGAGAAGATAGAAATAGAATTTTAAAACCAATTACAACTTTTATTTGTATAAAAGTTAAATTTTGTTCCTTTGTTAGAAAAACATTTTAAGTTTTGAATTAAAACTTTTTTTTATTTTTTTTGGCAGTGCTGTGGGTTGAACCCAGGGCCTTGTGCTCGCATGCTTTGCAAGTGTTGTACCACTGACATGCAATCCCTAGCCCATTTTATTCACTTTTTGAGATAAGGTCTTGCTAAATTATGCAGACTGCCTCTGGTCTTGAACTTGCGATCCTCCTGCCTCTGCCTCCCGAGTGCTGGGATTACAGGTGTGCACTACTACACCTGGGTTGAATTAAAACTCTTATATCACTTCAAGTACAATAGATGCTCTGGCTTGTTTTAACATCAATGAATGCTACTTTCAATAAGAAAAAATTATATCTTAAAACAACTATCACAAATTTGTTTCATTTTGTTTACCCTTAATTTCAGTTCAATACCATTTGAAGAAAGAGTTTTAGCTGTCCTTGAGTGGCTACAACTTCCTAGAGATGAAAGGTACGTAGACAATTAATTTCTGTTGTAAATATTTCTTTGTTTTATAGAGGTTACATACTTTTTAAAAGTAGAGTACAAGAAAGCCTTGCTATTTGCTGTGATTTTTTTATACAAATAAGCTCTTCACTGAACTATTAAAGCGACATTGAAAAGAATTCTAAGCCTGTAAATTATGATTCAGCAAGTTTAGAAATGTTACCCTAGTGTTATAGAATTTTTAATAACTATCAATTATTGAATTATTCTTTCTATTCTGTTTTTCAATGTGTTCGTAAAATATTACATTTTGATACTGTTTGATTTAGACCACACTTTTACACTCTGTATTTAGAAGAACCAGATTCTTCAGGTCATTCATATGGACCAGTCAGCAGTGAAGTAAGTACCTTTTTATCAATAATTACGTCCTTAAACGTAGTATCATCTAACTGAACTTTGCTTTGAAGCAGGCTTCTAGATCATTCTTTAAGATGCTATGATTTCTGGAAATAATGGCTATAATGTACAATTTTACTAAAGAAATGCACTTTAAAGAAAATAAGAATTGTTTTTGCTTATATTTTCTACAGTGCTAAATTGAATTGATGAATTAAATTCCATAGATTCAATTCAGAATCCTTTATCAATTCCATATCCTTCTTCTTTGGCCTAAAAGCTGAGTGTTTTATGAGAATTTTGTAAGTTGCTATGTGAAATAAAAAGAAAGTCCATTCACTCTAGATAGAGTGGTCAGACAGAACAAAAAAGGATCATGTGAAGTTAAACTTTGTGACCCATGCATTTATTAGGGTTGCATGGGTAAGGCATGGACAGCATTTACAGACAGAATTTATGGACAGCAAACACCACTGGGAAGAATCCCTCCAAGGAATCCCCACCGAGGAGTCCCACAGGAAGCTGCACCACAAAGAATCCCTTCAAAGAGTCCCACCCCCAGCCAGTTGTTCACCTCTTATATAGGTCTTGTGAGAACCTTATGAACTTCCTTCCCCACTCCCTCCAGGAGGGAATAATAGCCTCATTACATTTCCATATCCATAACCATTGGCAGCCAGATAGCTTTGCTCTTTCTTTGCCATGACTACAAGAATGCCAAGGTCATCCTGGGTGTTCTCTTACTAGAGGGTGATGATTACCTGGATGAATCAGTCACTCTACAGGCTAAGACTCCAGATTTCTAGGCAAATATAAAGTAATGAGTCAAATAGCAGAATCAGGTTCTTCTAACCCTCTTCCTTAAGAAATATGTCTGTAGCTACCTGGGACCATGCTTATAACAGAACAGGGACTTTGAAAGATGGTAGACTTTATCAAAACTATAGAAATAGGCAAATAATCATTCTTTATTGAATTACTATTAGGAACCTGGAGATAGGAAACCAGCTCGTGGACTAAAGATCATAATATAACATCTCATTTGGCCTGATATCCTTTCAGTTCTAGGCTGTGTTTGTCATCTGTAGAGTGCTTTAAAACAACACTTATGGCTTTACTATGACCATATCATTTTTATATGTTGGAGTACAGGAAGCATTAGCACAGAAAATTATTTGAGCTTCTTTCCTTATACTTCTAAGCTGACTCTCCTTCTGATACTTATCTGTGACCTCAGAGATAAAAAGAAAGAAAAATTAAGTATCTGTGAATACTTTGGTCATGATAAACTGGAGGAGAGATATTGACAGGATCTCTCATGTCAGGGCCCTGAGCTAGTTATTTTTTGCCCCCAATAATTCCAAGGGATAAGAGACTACAAACAAGCTAGCGTTTCACCCCTGAATTTATATCAGTTCCCCTGCCCAGGTGGCCCAGCTTGGATAGTTTGTGAGCCAAAAGGACTCTTCATCACAGGGTGCAGACAAAAGCCTGGCCTGACGTGTCCATTTTGAGCCATACTTTTGAGTAGTACTGTTTGTACTACTTGGTCTAAATGCTTACTTCAGCAATAGCAGGGGAAGGAAGAGAGAAAAGAACATGTTCTTTTTTCTCACTTGACTTTAAAACAGTTGTCTAAACTGTCTTCCCTTCATTTCCCTGATATAGGTATATCCTAGACTTGCCTCTCTGAAAGAGTAGGTACTTCTTGGATTGCTTCCACATCAAAGAGAGAAAAGAGAGAGGGAAGCCAACTCTTATCTAGGTCTGTTTCTATCATGTATACTCTTTCCATCAGAATCCAGCTCTAGCACCCCCACTGTTGTTAGTTACCCCATCGAGCTCTACTTTGAGTCTGTCCTTCAGTTAAACAGAAATACTTCTTCCCAGAGGTAGGGTAATAAAGATGTGTGCTTAGCAACTTGGCCATGTTGCAGTTTGTCTAAGGGAAACATTTCTTCCAGCTATTATCTTGCTTTGAACAATGACCTGGCTACTAGTATGATTTTTATTCTTTCACTGTGCTCACTGACATCTAAGACCTATGTCTAGGTGAGTTTGGCTACAAAATTATCTAAGGATCACTTTATAATTATTTGATTATCAGATCATATAAATTTTTAAATTGGCCAGGCATGGTGGTGCATGCTGTAGTCTCAGGGACTTGAGAGGTGGAGGCAGGAGTGAGGCCCTGACTCAAGATAAAATGGGCTGGAGGTGCAGCTCTGTAGTAGAGCACTTGCAAAGCATGCATGAGGCCCTGGGTTCAAGCTCCTAGTACCACAATAAATAAACAAACAAAAAATTTAAGTAGGTGCTGCTCTTTGTGATTCACTAATGATTTCCGAAGTACTTGCTTTTATGATACATCTTCTTCCAAGGTTGAGCACACTACCTTTCAAATCATATTCATCAATGGGTTAACTCTGTTAAATTCTAATAGCACTGAAACATCAAAACCAACTTTATCTTAATATTTCAAAATTTTAATTCATATTCTTTTGATATCTTTGAATGAAAGACCATTTTGAAGGAGCTTGTCTTATATTACAGTGACAATAAATGCACATTAAATGGATTGGATACATTACAGAAAACATACGAGAAACTGTACATGAACTTAACTTGGGCATTTTTACAAGGAGAGAAGAGAAGAAAAATGCCAGAAAGCAATTTGCCAAAACAGTTTGCCATTCTGTGTCTTTGAAATATTCATAGGCACAATACAAATAGTTTATAAAGAAATAAGGAGTTCCATTCCTTATTTCCTGAGAGATCTAAGTTAAAAAATTAAGTATATAGATCCGTAAAAAGCATTTCATGGATAATTTTAACAGTTCTGGACATTAGGAAACATTGTACTTACACAGTGACCCTTTAAGTGATCAGAAAGTTCAAGAAAAAATTGTAAAAAATAAAGTGATAATTAAGAATGCATTGGTTTCTAGCCAAATACAAGGGATTTGAACTAGTATTATGTTGGCTGAAATTCGTTGTTGTCTAAATAGTAGCACTTGAATCTCAGGAGGGAAATCTGATCAGATCAGCTAATATCACTCCTAAACCTCATAGTTGAACAAATACAGAATTTGGCCTCTTCCTTTGTTAATGATTAGCAATTACTTACTGCTCTTCATGTCTTTGATCTTGACCTGTCTTGTCCTAATGTGAACTTTTTTTAAAATCATCGTTGCATGTGCTGAACCTCTTCTTTCTTTCTTTTTAATAGAGATAATTTATATAGGAATAGACATTAGTATGGAATGTATCACATGAGATTGCTTCCCATTCTTAGGTCATCAAAGCCTTGCAGAGGGTTGACAACATGGTTGGCATGCTGATGGATGGACTGAAACAGCTGAACTTGGATAAGTGCCTGAACCTCATCCTTATTTCAGATCATGGTAATCTGATTTTGTATTATTTACTCTTCAGGTTTAAATACTGTCACAAAAGATTTACTGGATTGATTTTTGTTTCATTATTTCTTCTAAATAGTATAGTTAATACTTTTTAAAAAATATACTTTATTATGGAAAGTTTTTAGGAAAAATATTACATTAAGTACAAAATACAAACGAAACATGGAATTCACAGAAATCTAAGGACCTATCAGCCATAATGCTTCTATTCTGATTTAGGAAAAACTTACTTCAGGATTTGAATATTGTTGTTAGGTGCTGTCAAGTTGGGTCTGACTTACAGCAACCCTATGTACAACAGAAAGAAATATTTCTCAACCCTGTGCCATGCTTGGCTTCTCTGCTATTCACAGTTTTTTCAAAGGTGAATTGTTTTGGGAGTGGATTGCCAGGTCCTTCTCTGAAACCTGCAGCACTTGGTATTCCTAGGCTGTCTCCCATCCAAGGGTTAACCAGGCCCACTGTGCTTGGCTTACGAGACCAGGTGGAAGCAGATGCCACAGAGCTGTGGCTGCAGACTAGGATTTGAATAGCAAAAAGAATTTTTAACTTTAAGTTTTGGTAACTCTACAATTCTAGATTTAATTAGAGCAGATTATTATATACCTCTTTAGTTTTCTTTGGCATGATAAATCTGTCTTTAGAGAAAGTATATATTAATTTTGATGTTTTAATTTCACATAATATAATCTTTGTGACACATTTGTATTCAGCTTTGTGACTAAAGAAGTGGTGTGCATACAAGAAAGGGGAAAGTAGGCTTTTTTATTTTGGTTCTTCTGCATAAATAATTACAGAAAGCTTTTTTTTATTAGAAATTTTTAATGTACATCATAATGTGATTCATTTTGACATGCTTTTCATTGTGACATTTTCATATATGCATTTTGATAAACATTATTCATATAGGTTACCCCTTACCCTCCCCTATGCTTCCCCCGCTACCCTTCCCATCTAAGTTTCCCATCTAAGTCTTCTCTATCTTTTACTTAGTAGTATTTTTCTATATGTCCTTGGGTTCCAGTTCTGTTTAAGATAGAAACTTTTCCTGTGGTGGTCTTTGTTTTTATCTTGTTAGAACAATTACATGCGATTTCTAGTCCATTTATATTGACATCATTCTTATCTCCTCCCCCCTTTTATTATGATCCAAACTTTGAATAGGATTTTTCCTTCTTGTAATTTTGAATCAGCTCTCTCATATGAGTGAGAACATGTGTTGTTTCTCTTTCTGAAAGCTTTTATAGAAATAGTCCTAAGACATTACATGCTAAAGAAGCTCCAATCCTGCAGTGAGACTCAGGTGTATACTCCCGGTTAAAACACTAGGTGATTTGGGGCAAATAACTATCTAAAACTGTACTAAGACATCCTTTTTCACTCACATAATAGCATTATTACACATAAATATGAAGAAACACAAATATGAGATGAAAGAAAAGAAAAATATTTTTTAAAAAGTGAAGTGGTGGATACAGATGAAATTCTGTGTTTTATGTATTCATGTGTTCAACTAATATAAGTACTGAGCTCCACCTATATAATTGAATTTTGAAAGTGCAAGGAATTCTACTTTATTAAATTCTTTATTCATGTTGCAACATGTTCTGTGATTTCTTTTTCCTAGGAATGGAACAAGGCAGTTGTAAGAAGTACATATATCTGAATAAATATTTGGGAGATGTTAAAAATATTAAAGTTGTCTATGGACCTGCTGCTCGATTGAGACCTTCTGATGTCCCAGATAAATACTACTCATGTAAGTATATCTCTATTATTAGTTTACATATAGTTATATTATGTATACATTCATCTAAATCTTTATATTTCTAAACTAAAGGGAAACAAAATGTCATTATTAAATCTCCAGTACAACAAACCAGCCCTTTATCCCAGTTAGGCCTCCAAATTTAAGCGTAAACTATGTATATAAAGAGCTAGGATTTAGCTCAGTTGGTAGAGCGCTGCGCTGCAGTCTCTGAGGTCCCGAGTTCGATTCCCAGCACCGCAAAAATGGGAGAAGGACCCTGCAATCCACTCCCAAGGCAATCCCGAAGCAGTCAGCCATTGAAAACCCTATGAGGGTTGCTATGAGTCAGGTAAACGACTCGATGGCACCTAACAACAACAACAACAATGTATATAAGTAATATCTTATACATACAATATATATTCTTCTACCTGGATAATTTTTCAAATTTATATAAGATAGTTGTTGTTGTTAGGTGCCATCAAGTCGTCAGTCGTCTGACTCATAGCGACCCTATGTACAACAGGTGAAGCAGTAGTATTAGTGCTTATCTGCTATTTGTAGGCTTTTCAATGGCTGATTGTTTTTTGGGAGTGGGTTGCCAGATCCTTCTCTCAAGCCTACAGCACTTGGTCTTCCCAGGCAGTCTCCCATCCCAAGTACTAACCAGGCCTGACCCCGCTTAGCTTCTCAGATCTGATGGGATCAGATGCCACAGTGGTATGGCTGTAGGCATGTAAAATAGAGCTAGCCAAAAATTTAGAACACTATACAGTTATTGATGTGTAGCACAAAATGTACTTAAATAAATCCAGTGAACGTTTTAAATTCGATATTGAAACTAATCTACCTGCCCTCTCTTCTGTTTTCCTGTGCCTCTTACTTAGAAATTTGAGAATTATTGAATATTGAAATGTACAAAATAAAAAATAACAGTTTCCCATCCTAAGGCCCCTCCTTCACAACTCAGTTTCCATCTCTAGAGACAAGCATTGTTAAGTTCTGAATGGTTTTTTTATATGTATATAAAACATACATATTTTTATTTTTACACACTGAAATCATACTAGATATGGATGGATAGATGGATAGATATTTGGATAGATGGGCAGATATTTTGATGGATGGGTAGATTAACATATAGATGAAAGGATGGGCAGACAGATAAATAGATAGGCATATGGATGAATAGATGGATGAAGACATAGATGTTCTGTACCTTGCCTTTTAACTTAACACTATGACACTATTTCTTGGGCATTATTATAGGGAAATGCCTAAGGATCTGTCTTACTCCTTTCAATAGCTGGCTAATATGCAATGACTTAATAGATAAGCTGTTTGAAATCTTTGGTATTTAAATATAGGGTTTGAGTCTGACATTCTACATTTCTGTATTATTTTTATTTATAATAGTAGCATATAATCAGCTATTCTTATGCTTATTTCCTTCAGTTAATTATGAAGAAATTGCCAGAAATCTTTCTGTGAGTATCTTTATTATTCCATTATTTAGTTATTATTAGTTTTAAGTAATATATATTAAGAGGAAACATTTAGTGTCTGTTCTTGGGATTTTATGATTATAACTTCTGAGTGTATAGGCCAGCATATAAAAGATCTCTGGCTTTTAAAGACCTTTGAGGATATGTCCTAATAATTTGTGCTTGAAAGTTTTTCAGAATTTATGTATTAACGTTGTAAAATGTGTACGATAGTACCAAAAATAATTGAAAAAAAAAAAGAAGGAAAAACCTGTAATTACCCCCATTAACACTGTTAGCATGACCACATATTCCCTCCTTCCCCTCCTCCTCCCCTCCCCCCCCCTCCCCTCCTGTCCTCTCTTCTTTTTTACCTGGTGGTGGTGGGAATTGCATGCCAAGCCTTGCGGGGCCATACTCTATCACTGAGCTAAACTCTCAGCCCCAGTATTTTTTGTTGTTGGTGTTGTTTTTGCAGTATTAGAGGGCTGAACCCAGGGTCTTATACATCCTAGATAAGTGCTCTACCTGTGGGCTGCAACGACAGCCCACGTTTTACTTTTTATCTTGGGACAAAGTCTTGTTAAGTTACAGGCTGTCTCTGGCCTTGAACCCGCACCAGTGCACCTGGATGTTTGCTTGTTTTTTTTAAAGCCTATTATTAAAAATAGATTTTTGTCTTAGTGCTGAGTTACATATACTAAATTTTATATCTGATTCATTTTAAGTCTTAAAGAATATCCTTATGACTATAGTTAACAGGGTATTTGAAAATAGGATCATCATTTGTAACTTGAATATAATCTAGTGCACAGTCTAAAAGTTCTCGGACTTCTATACAATAATAATTATGACATCCAATAAAAGTTTCAACTAGCTTGGAATATTCACCTTGTAATAAATTACATAAGTAGCAGGAGGTACTATTTTTCTATCTGTGGATTATTGGCCAGACTAGTAAAATATTTGTGAGAAAATATTCTTATGGGGTTGGAAAGAATTTTCAAGAGAAGTTTACATTTTAGACAATGTGGCAGTAATAGTTTTTGTTTTGTTTTTATTTGTTTGCCTTCTGCAATTTCAGTGCCGGGAACCAAACCAACACTTCAAACCTTACCTGAAACATTTCTTACCAAAGCGTTTGCACTTTGCCAAAAGTGACAGGATTGAGCCCTTGACATTTTATTTGGACCCTCAGTGGCAACTTGCATTGTAAGTTCTGACTATCCCAGGTAAACATAGCCTGACCTATTAGTAATTCCAGGTAACCATGGTAACCAGGTAACAATGTTATTGCATGAAAACTGTACAGACACGATTCTCTTCACTCTGACCCAAGATTTCTCAACCTTGGCCTATAAATATTTTGAGTTGACTAATTCTTTACTATAGGGCTTGTATTATACGTTATGAGACATTTGATAGGATTCTTGACTTATACACAGTAGATGAAAGAAGCACCCTGTCTTCAGTTCTGACAGACAAAATGTCTCTAGACATTGCCAGAAGTCCCTTGCGGAAAGAAGATCACCCTTACCTAAGAACCATGGCTGTAGCCTCTCAGATCTATGTTGATTATTGTTGTATTTAGGTGCTGTCAAGTCATGTCCTACTCATAGTGACCCTCATAGGGTTTTCAATGGCTAATTGTTTTAGAAGTGGCCTGCCACATCCTTCTCCCATGTTTGCGGTGCTGGAGATTGAACCTGGGTCCTCAGAAAGTGCAGAGTGGCACTACCAACTGAGCTAACCCCCCAGCCCTATTGTTTATTATTTGTGATCTGTATTTAGTGGGTTACCACTTGCAAAGAGTTACCACTTGCCTTTGCATCTCTTCTACACATTAGTTATGTCTAATCACACTTCAAAGTACAGCAATTGGTGAAAGTACTTTATAAATAATGAACAACTATATTTATTATGTATTTATTATGTCTGAAGCCATAGCACTGTGGCTTCTGATCCTGTCAGACCTCGGAAGCTAAGCAGGGTTGGGCCTAGTTAGTACTTACGTGGGAGACTGCCTGGTAGCACCAGATACTGTAGGCTTGGGAGAAGGACCCAGCAACCTCCTACTTCCAAAAATCAATCCATCATTGAAAATCCTATTACTAGCAGAGAGGCACTGACAATAGTGTTTTACCTGTTGTTAGAAGGGTCGCTGTGAGTGGACACTGACTCGACGGCACCTAACAACAACAACAGCAACAACATATTTATTATACACAATTTTTTTCCATTTTTCTCTTATACTAATCCATGAATAAAATTCAGTTTGTTGGTGTGTTCAGCAAATTATTTAGATGGTTAATATTGTTAAAATTTGATCATTAAGTCTTTTGATAATTTCTAAAGTGCTGCTCATGATAAACACCCCCATCAAACAAAACCTAAGTAGTGAACCACAATTCAGTCAATAGAATTACATGATCTCTGCTCTTATTAGAGAGCTGTGCTTTTAGTATTTAGAAGAAGAATATGAAATGAGGGATGACCCTTACTGACATGGGAGAATTAATATGTAGTGAATATTTAAATACTATATCCCAAGCAATAACAACAAACAGCAGCAATATTCCAAGCATTTCTTTAGGCTATATAATTGAGATTTTACGAAAGACTTATATGAGAAGTTAAAGCCAAGTGAAAATATTTAAATTATCTAAAGTTACAGCTGGGGGCTGGGATTTAGCTCAGTTGGTAGAGCGCTGAGCTGCAGTCTCTGGGGTCCCGAGTTCAATTCCCAGCACTGCAAAAATGGGAGAAGGGCCTGGCAATCCACTCCCAAGGCAATCCCAAAACAGTCAGCCATTGAAAACCCTATGAGGGTCGCTATGAGTCGGGTACCGACTTGATGGCACCTAACAACAACAACAACAAAGTTACAGCTAGTTAATAGCGCAGCCAAGATTCAAAACCACTTCTGTCTTGGTCACCTCTGTCTTATATTTCATAGACAAATCAACACTGAGCATTACAGTTTAAAGGAGAAAAACCAAGTATTTTGAAACTAGGTGGCTTTATTTATTTTATATTGATTTAACAAAATAGTTACTTGTTCTTTATTGGCAAAAGTAATGACATGGTTATTAACTATATTTGAATAGACTTTGCATTATTAATTCATATATATCAAAATTAGGAATCCCTCAGAAAGGAAATATTGTGGAAGTGGATTTCATGGCTCTGACAATATATTTTCAAATATGCAAGTGAGTAAATCTTTTATCCTTTAAAAACTAGGATTAATATTAAGAGAAGTGGATTTATAAGGTTTGAGACTTAAAAGCAGATGGTCATTATATGTCTTGAATGAGAACTGATGAAACATTTTAATATAACTATTTTTCTTTGGACTTCAATGAATTTTGTTAATATTTTATATTCATGTTTCCATGCACATATGACTTATAACGTACCTTCTTACTGAATTGGTAATCGCTATTTTTCATGTATTTGTCCTCTATGGAATATATTGTCCCATGGTAAAAGAAAGCCACTGATTTAATAGATAAAAGGTATCATGTTTATGTTCTAAAAAGAGATACTAACTTATATTTACCAAGCACTTTAAAAGTTTCAAAATATATTTAAAATAATTATCGAATTTTCTCCCTGCAGCACTGTGTCAGGTAGGCAGGGTGGAATTTATATCCCATTACATACTGAGTAAAGTCAAAGGAAATATTCTAGGTGTCCTTAGAATGTATGTGCAGTGAGAATTAAAATAACATCCACAAAGTCCATTTCCTCCTTTATTTTAACCAGTTTTTAAATGTAAAATGTGTATAATATAAATTTTTGACCAACTATATTCATAGCTGAACTGTACTGATAAACTATTACTTTTCTGGCCAATCCAGGCCCTCTTTGTTGGCTATGGACCTGGGTTCAAGCATGGTGTTGAGGTTGACTCCTTTGAAAATATTGAAGTATATAATTTAATGTGTGGTAAGTATGAAAAGGCAGCTTTCTTCTCTTCTGAAAACAAAGCTAGGATAGGATTATGAGAAGTAGGTCACATGGTGGGTAACTTTAGTGGGGATGATGGTGAATCTCTATAGACATTCACATTTTCACTTTCTTCTTCCTGACCCAGAGACACTGAGAAAAATGTGCAGAACATACTATCTTACTACTTATCTGATTTTTCCACTAGGCCCTACACTGGTAAAGTCCAACACTCACAGTGGGGTGGAATGTACCTTACTAGGCCCTGGGCTTGATCAGATGACTCTTGAGTCAGAGCAGTGGTGGAAGCCAGAGAAAAGAGTCTGAGGTCAGTGAAAAGTGAACAAAGCAGGAAGCTTCAGTAGCAATAATAGTTGAGTGAATGATGATATTGAGGTGGTAGAAATGAAGGGATCCATTAAGTGTAGTCTCTATTTAGTCTGTATCTACTGAATTAATGGTTTTATGGCAGGGAATTGGGTTTTAAATATTATTTCATTTTTCTGATAATGATACTGGGTATTTGCAAAACCTTAAATATATCTTGAACATAATTCTTTTAGTGGGAGCCTATAAGCTTTAAGCCTATAGGCATACCACTGTGGCATCCGATCCTGTCAGATCTCAGAAGCTAAGCAGAGTTGGACCTAGTTAGTACTTGGGTGGGAGACTGCCTGGGAACACCAAGTGCTGTAGGCTTGGAAGAAGGACCTGGGCAACCCACTCCCAAAAAACAATCAGCCATTGAAAACCTTATGAATAGCAGAGAAGCACGACACTAGTGTTTCACCTGTTGTACATAGGGTCACTATGAGTCAGACACTGGCACTTAACAACAACAACAACTTGATAAGCTTTAAAGGAGTTGATATATCCTAAAACTCATAAAACAGTGCTTGGCATATAGTAAGTGCTTTATTGTCTAAGTGTTTGCCAATATGTTATTATGAGCATGATCTTAGACTTAAGAAAAAGCTGGTTTTTGAATTGTAGAGTTACTACTGGTAGACTTGAGCAAAATAATTTTGGTCACTCATCTGCCAGATATATATAATAACCTAGTGAAATATTCTGAGGATTAAGTAAGAAAAAAACATGTCAACACAGCTAGTTGCATATTATATGCATTCAAGAGATGGTAACTGTAGATTTTATGTTGTTGTTGTTGTTAGGTGCCATCGAGTACACTTCAAAATTCAGAAATTTTTATAAGAAATACAGTATACATGTCAGTATTTCCATTAAGAATAGTGTTGTCTGCTGGGCACGGTGGCTGCACACCTCTGTAACCCTAGCCACTTGAGAGGCAGAGGCAGGAGGATGATGAGTTCGAGGCCATAGGCCAGCTTGTGTAATTCAGCCAGAACCTGATTCAAAATAAAAAATTAAAAAGTGGGCTGGGGTAGCAGCCTAGTGGTATAGAGCACTTGCAAAATATGTACAAGGCCCTGGGTTCAACCCACAAGTACCGCAAAAAAATAAAATAAAAGTAAAATAAAGTAAAATAAAATAAATGGCATAGTTATAAATAGTCTAAAAACAAAGAATTTTTTATAGTTTTCTTTTAAAGAGTAAAAGACTTGTATATATTGAGTTTTTTAAAAATAAAAATCACAGATCAAATAGACTATTTATTTGATTTTAAAACTTCTAAAGAATTCTTTATCATTCTTGGAATTATACAGATTTACTGAATCTGACCCCTGCACCCAATAACGGAACTCATGGAAGTCTTAACCACCTTCTCAAAGATCCTGTTTATATGCCAAAGCATCCCAGAGAAATGCGCTCCCTGGTACGGTGTCCCATCACAGAAAACTCCAAAAATAACCTTGGCTGCTCATGTGAGCCCTGGGTAAGTATCACCAAAAAGTTTCACCCAGTGTACGTGGTTTCCTAGTACCCTCTGCACAGCCTGTGTGATGAGAACAGTTAACAATGAAATTAAAATTTATGAGTGGGAGAAAAAAATATATTTATGTTTAATTCCAGGGACATGTGTAGACCATTTATTATTTATTTATCTTCTATCTGGCTTTTACGTCTTCAGCTCTGAGTGTGATAGCAAGTGGGGAGAATTCTAGAGGAGCTCTTGGGCATCCTGAGTCATGGAGTCTGTGCTGTTATCCTAGAAGCAAGCACTTGAACAGAGAGTAAACCCATTATAATGCTCCTCCTCTAAAATACAGCCCAGCCTATCGTACATTTAGGGAAAAAATAACATTTTTCTTACAAAATGAATATATAACACTTTTCCTTTTTTACTCCTATCTTCGTAGGAATTGGAAGTAACTGTCTTAATAATTACTATGATGAAACTGTCTTATTGTTAGAAGGTAAAAATACCTGACAAGTTAGGAACCAAATTGATAGTATCCATAAAGGTAGCAGTTGGAGGAGAAGTTTACTTTATCTTATATTTTCTGTTTTTCTTTTAGACCTGATTTAGGTTTGTAGAAAGACTGTTAGAATAGGGTTAAGAAATACAGAACTTATATTTTTAAAGTTATTACTATTACGCTTATACTGGCATTTTTGTCTTATTAAAACTGTCATCTCACCTCTTTTATCCTCCTCATCAGATAAGAAACATGTTTCACTTATATAAAAGTATTGTAAATTTTATCTTTGTTCAATGCTGGGTTAAGTAAACTTTAGAAGTAATATGTGACAAAATTAAAACATATGTCTTGATCTTTAAAAATAAGTTTAAAAACTTTTTTTTTTTTTTTTTTAGATTTTGCCAATTGTGAGTTTTCAGACACAATTTAACCTGACCATGGAAGAAGGTAAGGCTTGTTGCTCTCAGGCCTTTTCTCACCACTTGATGAAACAGAGATTTCTTTGACTGATACCCTAGACCTTTACTCATGAAGCAAGAAGGGTTATTTTATAGTGGAAATGGTGTGTTAACAAATTCATTGGAAGCTGAATCATTCTTTATGAGCATTATGGAAGTGTTTTGGAATCTTCAAGATTGTTATAGGTAGAAGTGTTAGATTTCCATTTAAAATATCTGTCATGTTTCTGTTTATCTGGTTCTTAGTTCATGGTGCCATCGAGTTGGATCCAAATCATGGGAACCCTATGTACAACGGAACAAAACACTACCCTACACTGTGCCATACACATGATCTTTTTTATGTTTGAGTCCATTGTTGCAGCCACTATATTCTTTCTCATTTTGAGTCATGCCACATCAGCAAAAGAAGGTCCCAGGGACTTTTCTCTATTCCTGTCATTAAGGTCAGCTCTACTTTGAGAAGGCAACTCTTCTTCAGTTATTTCTTCAGTGCCTTCCAACCTAGGGAGCTCATTTTCTGGTACCAGAATTGACAGTACTTCTCTGCTATTCATAATATTTTCAATGGCTAATTGTTTCAGAAGTGGGCTGCTGGGTCCTTCTTCCTAGTTTCTCTTAGTCTGGAAGCTCAGCTGGAACCTGTCCACCATAGGTGGCCCTGCTTGTATCTGAAATTCCAGTGTCATAGCTTTCAGCATCACAGCAACACGCAAGCCCCCACAGCATGACAAGCTGACAGACATGTGGGGAGTTCATCCTAAGAGGTTACAAATTGATTTATTTATCTAAAGTTATTTCTTCACAACTTTTTTTTTGCATTTTTTATTGGACATTTTTAATGTACATCTTAATGTGATTCATTCTGACATGCTTTTCATTGTGGCATTTACATATATGTATTTTGATGTACATTATTCATATAGGTTCCCCCTTACCCTCTTGTATGCTTCCCCCCCCACCCTCCCCATCTAAGTCTTCTCTATCATTTACTTGGTAATATTTTTCTATATGTACTTGAGTCCCAGTTCTGTTTAAGATAGAAATTTTTCCTGTAGTGAACTTTTAAGTGAAATTTTAAGAACGTGCAAGCAACTGATGAAATTTTCCAGACTTGGGTGTTCAAAGTCACTTTGATACAATCTCTGATCTTTAAGTTACTTGGCTTCCATTCTTTTCCTTGCTATAATGAAGAGGTATATTTTGCATTAATCCTATCTTGAGCTTGTCTATAGAAAGTCTCTACTTCAAATTTTGGGATTAGTGAAATCCTTTTATTCCCAAGGTGGCAAAGTATTGTGGTAAAGGGTGACACTTTCAGAATCGGCTGGATCTGAGTTTAAATATAAGGTTAGGAACTATGTGTCCATATCCTATAAGCTGTTGTTTACTCATCTGTAATGTAAGTCTATAATCTTAATTTATAGAGAGATGCAAGAATTAATTTGATGATGTTAAACAGTTCTGCAAAGCACTTAGAACTTGGGAAAAGGGCAATAAAAAATGTCTATATTGTTATTTCATTCAGTTTAGTCTCATAATTTCAGTTCTACACCTTCGCTTTCCAAATCCCCACATACTTTCTGCAGTATATCCTGAAAAATAAGTAATTAAAAGAATGTTTGGTAACATAAGTCCTAATTAAATGGAGTTTCTATTTCATGTAGTGTCCTCTTGTGATACTTTGACAGCACATATATCTTTCAGTATAAAGGCAAAAATATCAGTGAGCTATATTCTAGTTGTTTATGCTTCTACTCTTTGTAATTAGTTTGGTATTTTTTACCATTAAAAACAGTTTTTCAATATGGCCAAGTAGAGGAAATGGTTAGATGAGTGTATCATTATACATTACCATAAAATGCACACTAACTACATTTAAGGCATGGTTTCATTTTCCCTTTATGACCCAAGAGAAGAATATTGACCATAGCACTTTACCCTATGGAAGGCCCAGAGTTCTGCAGAAGAAACACAACGTCTGTCTTCTTTACCAGCACCAGTTCGTGAGTGGGTACAGCCATGACATCCTTATGCCCCTTTGGACATCATACACCATCCATCGAAATGTAAGTATTTGTTACCTCTATGTGTAGCAATTCAAAGTTATCATTAGGGAAAACATTGAAAGCATAGTTTTTTGCTATTCTCGCCTCTATATTCAGTTCCTGAATTAGGGGAATGCTACACAGGGAGTCAGAAAAGTTAGAGTTCCATTTTAGGTCTGCCACTGACAGGATATGTGACTTTGAGACTCAGAGCAACATTCTTCTGTGAAATGAGTGTTCAGTAAAGGATTCTCCTTTGCCCTTTTTTTCTTTCATGTTTTATGATTCTGATTTGTAATCTCATGAAATCAGTTGTACCATCAGTGGCAGCTATTCATTTTTAAACACATAGCTGTGTGAGCATAGTAAATATTTCCCTCCATTGCCCAAATCTAGGGAAGCCCTCACTGGTGAGGAAACTCAACACATCACTGCACATGCCTTCTGCAGAAGGACTTCAGCCCAGACAAGGGGACTTCACCTCCTATCCCTGATTCCACCAACACCAGAGGAGCTAGGTCCTGACAGGAGTGAGGGGAAATACTTCAGAATAAGAGCACCCTTCCCCTTTACTCTGGCCTCCTGGTGCTGTGGTGGAAAGAGAGTAATGAAGGAGACAGTCTTGGGAAGATAGAAGGAGAAGGAGATCTTATGTGGTGTTGAACTTTTAAACTAGACTGGCTAGACTTTCAGTAACTGAGACTAACTGGCAAGCTATAGGCTGCCCTGAGGGATAGAAAAAGAATTTGAGAGAGCTTCATGGAAGGTAGCCAGTTGGATTTAATGAACAAAATTACTGTTAATACTCACTGAGATTGCTGAATAAAAGGATAGGGATATGTGTATATGCATGTAATTTCTGTGTTAAAAAAATATAATGCACACATATTCACATATTTATGTAGTTTCTAGAACTTATTTTTGAGCATTTTTGAAGACTACCTTTGGTCACTTTTTTTAACTTGATTCTGTAAGATGTAGCATTTACCGTGTTTTGTAGGCACATCATCTATCTGTTTGTAGTTTAATACCTTAATTATGGTGATTGTTGCCTCTGTTTGAATTTTTACTTTTCTTCCCTAATTAAAACTGCATGAATTCAGAGGCCTTACTACTCCAGAGGGTTTTACATTACTCTTCAGTGACTCTCCTCCTTCCTCCCAAAAACTTGCCAGTGTGTGTTTGGACATGGAGGATAGATTCAAATCTCTAAAAATACATATTTTGCTGAAAATAATGCTTAAAACTGTGTAGATAAAACATTATAAACAAAATTAGCATAGCAGAATAGGAAGATACTTGCACACATGTGATAAACAATATCCTTAACAGTGTAAAGAATCTCTGCAGTTAGTAAAAGGTGGCTATGCTAATAGAAAATGGAAAAATGGTAAAGGATGTCATCAGACAGCATTGTGCAATTCAGCTCATCTTTGACTACTTACAAAGCAGTTTCCTTCTCTGTGGATAATACCTATGGTTCTTTTCCTTTTGTTCTCCAGGCTAGTTTCTCTGCAGATGACTTTTCCAATTGCCTCTACCAGGACCTTCGGAGTTCCCTTAGTCCTGTCCATAAATGTTCCTTTTACAGAAATAATGCTAAACTGAGTTATGGCTTCCTCGCCCCACCACGTAAGTATTTTCCACCACGTCTCCCTTCCTGGCCTTCTCTTTTTTTATCCTCATCTTTTGCTTCCTTTTTGTTTCGGGTATAGCTCAGTAATAGAGTGCTTCCCTAGCCAATGAAAGTCCCCGAGTTTGATCCCCAGCACCAAAATAAATTAATAAAGAAAATAAATTAGTGAAAAAAAATCTTTCATACATTATGGGGCAATGTATATAGCCTCATTTACTGGTGAAAATTGTATACTGGAAGTATAACTATCAAGGAAAAATGAAAATTGTCTGAAACTTTAATTTTATAGAACTTTTTATTTTGGGTGGGAGGGTAATTGATCTGTGGTGTCTACAGTATCTGTAGGTACTACAGGTAGAACATCCTTCACTATTTTTCATTTCCTTGAAACAGAATCTGAGAAAACACATCAGCTTTGGAAAGATGCATCCGGGTTTTTAGGAAGGAGATTTAACTCTGTTGTCTAAAATGAGAAGGGGATTTTTCCAAGAATGGGTAATGGCAGAGCCTTCAGCATGCTTGCTTGTTCATTGCTGCAGAGCCTTTATAAAATGGCAAAGTGCTCTATTTTTTTTTAAGTGGCAAATTTGTATATTAGTGAGAAGACATTTTAGGACTAGACTTTAAAATGCAAAAGTCAGATGGCTCTAGGTGCTCAAATACCCTCCAGTCCAACGTCTGGAGGCAGCACTTGGCTGCTGCCCTGTGAAAAAGCAGGGCCAAGCTTCACGTTCATACAAAGAAGCCTTGTGCAGCAGGCTGAGGCAGTCTCCGGTGGTGTTTTTTCTGGGTAGTAGGTGTTCTGAAGCCAGAGCTTCAGAACTTTTTCCTGTGGCTATGACAAAGTTTAAGGAAACAACATTGTAGACACAATGCACTTCAGTTGAAATAAAAAATAAGGTAAAGTTTGAATGCGTTTAATGTTGGCCATTCTAATTGAAGTTTATATTTCTTTGGTAAATTCATGCTGAAAAAGGAAAGATTTTTAAAAATGTTTTAAGATATTTGACCAAATGCAGTACAGTTTCCTTTTGCTCAATGCTAGGGAAAATTTTATAGATTTAAGATGATACTTAGCTAATTTTTATTTTTATATTTTACTTTCCCCCTTAGCTAATTTTTGAAAATGCTCTCACCACCACGAGTATTGGGGCTGGGATTTAGCTCAGTTGGTAGAGCGCCGCTCTGCAGTCTCTGAGATCCCAAGTTCAATTCCCAGCACCACAAAAATGGGAGAAGGATGTGGCAACCCACTCCTGAGGCAATCCTGAAACAATCAGCTATTGAAAACCCTATAAGGGTCCCTATGAGTTGGCCCCGACTCAACGGCACCTAACAACAACCACGAGTAATATAATTTCAAATGTTATTTGTGAAGAATGAAAAAGTTGTCTTTTTCTTTGTAGAACTAAATAAAGATTCAAGTCAAATATATTCTGAAGCTTTACTTACTACTAATATAGTACCAATGTACCAGAGTTTTCAAGGTAAAAAATTTAAACATACATTTTATAATTTTAGTATATGTAGAGATAGTCTATATGTAATAAGATTTATGGTCTAAATTAACTAAATACCAAGTACATTCTTAAATGTTTGTTTAATTTTGAGATTATTATAACAAAAATTTTACAAATGCGCTGGGCACGGTGGCACACACTTGTAATCCCAGTGACTCCGGAGACAAAGACAGGAGGATCGCAAGTTCGAGACCAGAGGTAGTCTGCGTAGTTTGGTGAGACCCTGTCTCAAAAAAAAAAAGTAAAAAAAATGGCCTGGAGGTATAGCTCAGTGGTCAGCACTTGCAGAGCATGCAAACACGAGGCCCTGAGTTCAACCCCCAGTACTCCAAAAAAAAAAACCATGTTTTTACAAATACTAGAATTATGACACATTACGCTGTCTATTCTGCTTTGTATTTAAGCATTTATAAACATTTTTGGCAAAAAAAATGTATTTAACGTTCCTCTGAAAGTGATCTAGCTAATGCAATCAAATAATTTCCAATATGTTTCCTTATTTAATTATTTTGAAGTTCTTGGTAACTGTTTTTGTTTTTTAAATGAATAGACTTTACGTCATCATTAACTGATGCAGCATTTGACTCCTATAGGAATAAACATATATCCATACTTAAACTGATATATAGAATACCAAAATATAGCACACACAAG
Organism: Pedetes capensis; assembly: GCA_007922755.1. Taxonomy (NCBI): domain Eukaryota; kingdom Metazoa; phylum Chordata; class Mammalia; order Rodentia; family Pedetidae; genus Pedetes; species Pedetes capensis. The sequence continues at coordinate 48,160 of VMDO01002896.1, read as the reverse complement.
GATATTTTTACTTTAATTTATATCTGTAATATTTATAAAGTTGTCAAAGGAAAAATTCAGATATTAACAGTAAATCTGAATAATTTACCTTGTTTATGTTTGGGATGTTGTAATGCTTAGTGATGATATGTGATATGTGATTAGTTCATTATGATGCCTGAAACAGAGTTGAAGTCAGTATTTTCCTCTTAGTCCATTCAAAGGCGAATACTGAACAAAGGGTTTGGGGCTTCACACTAAGACTGAAGCCAAACTTGCTTTATCTCCAATTATTACAAATACCCATTTGCAATCATGATATTGATTGATTTCACATGGCAGCATGGAATCTTATTCCTCTGAAAGTACACTGTCTTCCTTCTTGTTTCAGTTATATGGCGCTACTTTCATGACACCCTACTGAGAAGGTATGCTGAAGAAAGAAATGGCATCAATGTCATCAGCGGTCCTGTGTTTGACTCTGATTATGATGGACTTTATGATGGCTCAGAGACTCTGAAGCAGTAAGAACATATTTCATTACTCTTACATATAGCTTTCAAAGAGGATTACCATTTAGTGGAGTCAGCAGAACCTTTTGTGTCCAGTACAATTCACATCTATGTACAAGACATTTTTGGTTACTTAGGAAGCAACTTGAAATCACTGATTGATTTTGATGTCTTGCTAAGGGTTCAGTAAAATGTTTTTTTTGGTGAGAGAAATAGTGTTTCTCCCCCATGCAACTTAGTTGAGCAATTCTTGAGCTCAATTTAAATGGTGACCTCAGTTTTTAAGATCTCTGTATACTGAGGGTTAGAGATAAGACCTTAATTAATGTGCTGGCAAACAAAAAGAAAGGAAGGAAGGAAGGAAGGAAGGAATTTTATGGTATGGCAACAGAAATCTTGAAGAAGGAATGCATAGGGTTATAAAACCATAGTTTCTTAACTCTAGTGGCTACAAGTTAATGTCACAACATTAAGCTGACTCTGGCTGGAATGTAGTGAAAGAGCAATCACGTTGAGGTTGTGCTGGTTTATAAAATGCCTTTGTGTGTGTGTGTGTGTGTGTGTGTGTGATGCTGGGAATTGAACCCAGGGCTTCATGCATGCTAAGCAAGTACTGTACCACTGAGCTACCCCCCTTGGTTGATCTTTATTAAAACAATAATTACAAGAGTTTTGGACGCAATTTTGCTAGTAAGACTATAAGACACGACTGACTAAAGACTCCGTTGAGATTTGGCCTCTCTCTGAGACCTTTCCTATCCTTCCAAGCTGACTTAGGGTCAGTGTTTATGGACATATATCTGCAAGCACACTAGTGTGTAGAATTGCAATTTTTTATTATATATCTTGAGGCAGAAAGGTCCCTCATACCTGCCTTGTAGGACGGGGCAGCAGAGTAGGTAAAGGTGAGGCCTTCAAGTGTTTTCCACTTGCAGCTTTAGCCAGAGCCCTGTGTTTTAATCTGTTTTATTTATTATGATTCTACATTAGATCATATTTGAAAACAGTCATTCTACCACCCTAAATTTTGAAAGATGCTGAACAAACACAGCTTTAAAATAGAAGAATTATGGTGATGTAAATGTCTTGCTTGAGACACATTGATAATAGGCCACAATTTAAAAAAAATTAAAATGAGTTTTGAGACAGTAAAATCTGTTTAAAATGAAGGAGAATTTGCAACCATATGTCCCTCTGAAAAAGGTGAGATAAAAGAATTCCTAACCTATTTGCTCTTTGTCCACTGTTATCTTTGACTGCATAGACTATAAAGGATTATCAGTAATGATTTAGAATCTTGGGTTGTAAGTGCTCAAAAATAGTTTTCTTTAGTGTTTCAATTCCAGTGACATTAGGTGGAACTGAACAAAAATTTCAAATTTCAATAGAAACGAATTATTTGAATCTTTTAATTCTTAGTCTCAATCTGGCAGAATATACGGAGTCATCATTATTACCTAACTTTTTATAACTTATTTATTCAACTGAAATTGAATTGTAGGTGTGTTGTATCAAAAACATGCCTTCCAAAGATACTGAAAAGTATCAGTGGCGCACGTCTGTAATCCCAGTGACTGGGGTGGCAGAGGCAGGAGGATCGCAAGTTTGAGAGCAGAGGTAGTCTGCGTAATTTAGTGAGACCCTATCTCAAAAAAGTAAAAAAAAAAAAAAGGGGGTTAGGGGTGCAGCTCAGTGGTATGGCACTTGCAAAACATGCAAGCATGAGGCCCTGGGTTCAACCCCCAGTACCACCAAAAAAAAAAAAAAAAAGAAAGAAAGAAAAGAAAAGTGAGTACATGTTTCTGAAAGTGAAAATTGCTATTTTCTACAGAAACAGCAGAGTCATCCGTAATCAAGAAATTCTGATTCCAACTCACTTCTTCATTGTGGTAACCAGTTGTAAAGATACATCTCAGACTCCCTTGCAGTGTGAAAGCTTAGATACTTTAGCTTTCATTTTGCCTCACAGGCCTGATAACAGTGAGAGCTGTGTGGTAAGTAGCCTTCGTTCATCTTCCTTACATATCTAATACATAAACATATTGGACATTATTGTGGGAAAAAACCACAACTCTTGAATGTCCATGGACTTTAAAGATTACATGATGGTGTTAAATTTGATCCGCTAGGACAGAAGTGTTCAACCTTTTGGCTTCCCTGGGTCACAATGAGTGAAAGAAATTGTCTTGGACCACACATCAGTTATATAAAATAGTTAGTACATACACACAATAGGAGGGTCACAAGAAAAATAAATACTAAAAGACACATGATGTTAAAAGATTTTGTGGGACCACCTTACTAGCTGTCCTGGGCTGCATATGGCCTGTGGGCTGCAGATTAGGCATGCCTTCTCTAGTGTGATCTTTGTAGAAGACCACTTTACCTGCTAAACACATAAAAAAATCAGATCAGAATGAAACTGCATATGGCTTCGCCACTAAATTCTAGGTTTATTTGAGGTATAAATTGTCTCTGATTTCAAAAGTAGATTTATAATTCTGAAACTAAGCACTATTATAAAGTAGTCTTAAGGTTGTGGATAAAAAGCATTTCAAATAAATTTCTATAAATTTATTGTGAAAATATTCTCCTTTATTATAGTATTGTCATTCCAGTGTTTAGGAACAACTGTTTTATATTATCTTCTTTTCTAAGAATTTAAAATACCTAAATTTAAGATTTGAACATTAAGACTTCATAAAATTTTAACAACGCTTAAGGATTTAAGTGTTTAATTTTGAGCATTTCCTTATTGTGAACCAAAATGGTTCTCTTTCAGAGTATTTTTCATATTTCCTAGGATGATCTCTTTCTAGCTGTCTCTTCCATGGGCCCAGTACTGGAATATTAAAGACCCATTCGCCATCCCTGATCATTCTGTGTATCAGTCATAAAAATCAAAATGTGGCTACAACTTATTTCTATGATAAACTTTCGGAATTACTTGACCATTTCTCATAGAACACATATCTCATTATTTTTCCTTATGCTTCAGAATTAAGTACAGAATAAGAGAACTTTTATCTGGACTTTAGCTAGTTGGTTGCCTAATGGGCCTCTAACTACTAAATGATCAGTATTGTACACACTGTTGGGCACATACCAAGTATTTCCTTCTTTTTTACTTTCTTTTCCTTGAGTGATCATTAAATTTATCAGTTTGAGTTGCGCTCTGTAATAAATAACAGAAACCTATTGCAGTGACTTAAGCAAGTAAGGAGTTCCTAGTGTAACAGGAATTTTGGGAGTGCACACTCTTGGGCAGGTACTTTGGTCAACAGCACCATGAAGGACCTAGAGCATTCCTCTCTTTCTGCTCTACCACTCTTAGCATGTGGCTTTGGCCCACATGGGCTCCAGATGGATTTTGCTTCTCTAGATTTCTTGTCTCAGTTTAGTGCCTCCCTGCCAAAAACAAACACAGCCCCAGGCTTATGCTTACGTCTCATTGACCAAAATGATGTTAAGTGCTGTGAGTTAGGCATTGAGTTCCTTTTCCAATTCTACCATTCCAAAAGCCACTGTCATCAATGAAAACATTTTATTAAATTCTGTAATGACAGTGGGCTGGGATTTAGCTCAGTTGGTAAAGCGCTGCGCTGCAGTCTCTGAGGTCCCGAGTTCAATTCCCAGCACTGCAAAAATGGGAGAAGGACCTGACAATCCACTCCCAAGGCAATTCCAAAACAGTCAGCCATTGAAAACCCTAAGAGGGTCACTATGAGTTGGATACTGACTCGATGGAACCTAACAACAACAACGTAATGACAGTGAACCTACAGCCTTACCACCCTGGCATCTGATCTCATCAGGTCTCGGAAGCTAAGCAGAGTCAGGTGTGGTTGGTTATTGGCTGGGAGACAGCCTGACAATACCAGGTACTGTAGGCTTGAGAGAAGAACCTAGCTCCCACTCCTCAAACAATTCGCCATTGAAAACCCTATGAGTAGCAGAGAAGCACTGACAATAGTGCTGGGCATGGCACAGTGCCTGGTAGTGTTTTCTCTGTTGCGCATAGTGTTGCTATGAGTTAGACCCAGCTCGATAGCAACTAATGACAACAACATAATAGTAGTGTACTTTTACCTAGAAGATATTAAATACTGGTCTTAAACCCGAGAGAAGGCTTTTTAAAGGTATGTCATGCATACTTATTGATTCCTTCTATTTCAGCTCTGAAGTAGTGACTAAAGATTAGTTGGACCAGGCATGGTGATGCATGCCTATAATCCCAGAAACTCGGGAAACAGAGGCAGGAGGATTGCAAGTTTGAGGCTAGATGCAACATGAGTAATTTAGTGAGACCCTGTCTTGAAATTTATTGTTCTTAGTTGCCATCAAGTCAGGCCCGACTCATAGCAACCCTACGTACAACAGACAAAACACTCCCCAACACTGTGCCATGCCTGCCAGTATTTTTCATGCGTCTCTGTTACTCATAGGGTTTTCAATGACAGATTATTTCAGGAGTGGGCTGCGGGTCCTTCTCTCAAGCCTATAGCACCCTGTATTACCAGGCGGTCTCTCATCCAAGGACTAACCAGGCCTGACCCTGCTTAGCTTCCAAGATCTGATGAGATCAGACACCAGGAGAGTACAGCTCAGTAATAGAAAACTTGCAAAGCATGTGCGAAGCCCTGGAATCAACCCCTAGTACCTACCCTCAAAAAAGATTAGACATTAGCCTAAGAAAACAGATGCCTTATATGTGTTTTTTATCTCTCCTGTGAATATTGGGACAGATGGTAGATATCTGCTGGTCAAAGAATCTACAGGGCCATTCCCTATAGAGCCAGAGTAAGGATTTGGGCAGATAGGAAGACTAAGTACTTGCCTGGGGGCAATTGGAGGCTAATGGGAAAATGGAGGTAGTCGGTCTGTTTCTGTGTGAAAAGTCTGTTTATCATTTTCAGCTAACAATGTCCCAAGGGTACATGGAGCTTTTCTGATGAATCCTTTCTTCACCTGCCCTTCTCTAGAGGCCGTTTTTAGAAAAGCTTACGGTGATATATGGGCATATGATTTTCATTTCTACTGCCTGATTCAATAACCACCTGTACTTCCATTTGCCAGAAAATCTGCCTTTAATTATTTTCTTATCTCATATTGTCTAAGACTTTACTCTCTCAAAAGAAGTGAAATGGTGTTTATGACGTCCCCCAGCCCCATTTTTCATGCAACCATATAGATAACACATTCCCATAAGAAATAGTGTTTGTGTTCTACAGTTATATATGATCCTCAGAACCACCCTAGGAGGAGAATACAGGCAAGGGAATCAAGATCCAGGTGCTAAATAGAAGGACTTAGTTGACTGGATGGGATAGTTGTAGGTTCAGAACTCAAATCCAGGTTTTATCACATGAATTCCATATTCTTTTGACCATACCATGTAATTTCTCTTTTTCAGTATTTTTTTAACTATATCAACAACAATTCATGTATCTATGCAATATGTAACCATCAGCTCTAAGTATACTTTCTTTTCCCCAAATTTGATACATCCAATTAAACAAACCATGCACGTATGTATTAGGGGATGAGCTACTCAAGTTGCAGACTATGCCTCACAAATCTTATGACATCTGCCATTTCAAAGCCAAGTGTCATACCTCTTTAACTGCAGAGATGGAGAGCTTATTGGGAATGTGGACTGAGTGTTCCCTGGTGACTTTTCTTCTTTATTTTCCATCTCATAGCATGGGAAGCAGGAATCCTCATGGATTGAAGAGTTGTTAATGTTACACAGAGCACGGATCACAGATGTCGAACACATCACTGGCCTCAGCTTCTATCAAGAAAGACAAGAGTCAGTTTCAGACATTTTAAAGTTGAAAACTCATTTGCCAACCTTTAGCCAAGAAGACTGATCATTTTTTATTCCAACAAACGCACCATAAATCTTTTTGAGAGAATTTTATATTTTATACAGTCCTCTGTCTACATGATTGCATTGTCCAGAAACTGTTGAACAGAGTTAGAACCCAGAATCCTCTGTGATTCAGACATCTCAGGGAACCTTGTGGACTCAACAGCACAGCAGGAGAGTGTTCCTTATGTGTAAGAATTTATGCATCGCTCAAGTTCTGGAAGTAAAGACAGATCACACCCAAGTGCCTTTCTGCTTCTCTTGGGAGAAGTAGCTGTGAACATTGGCTGGAGACTGGATTTCGACATCATGTTATGAGTAATAAACCTCTGTGGCATTGGTAAACCCTAGACTAAAGAGGATTGGAATAGTCTATGTGACATTAGTATCTTTATAGGAATTTAGAAATGGTTCCAAATTCCTTTTAACTTGGAATTTTTCTTTTATTTTTAAAATTTTAATCAAAAAACTTAATGGTAGCCAAAATATTCCTGAGACCCTATTTCCACCTTTTCTGTATACCTCCTCAAAAGCCAAATAATTAATCTTATGCCTTTTGTTTTTTGGTTTTTGTTGTTATTTGTTTGTTTGAGACAGGGTCTCAGGTTGGCCTAGAACTCTCTGTGTAGCCCAGGCTATTCTTGAACTCATGATCCTCTTGCCTCAGCCTCTCAAGTGCTGGGATAGCAGATGGTGTGCCACCATGGCTGGCATTGTGTTACATTTAAATCGTGATTGTATTTCTTCAGATTTAGTGGCTCTAGAAAGCTTACCTTTGATGAGAAATTTGCGAGTTGCATATATCTATCTACTATAAAATTTGACCCTACATTTATTTGTTGTTGTTGTTGTTGTTGTTGTTAGGTGCTATCAAGTTGAGTCAGACTTACAGTGACCCTCATAGGGTTTTCAGGGGCTGACTTTCAGGATTGTTTTTTTTCAACAACAACAAAAAAATCACCATCCTATTCACTGATATCAGCTGAGGTTGAAAATAGCTCTAAATGTAGTTCTTTCCATACTGTTAAAATTGATTCTTTATTAGAATGAAACTTCAGATAACTTATCAGCATATGCAAGGTGGCATTTTTCATAGAGATGATAGAATTATTTTCCTCTGTGGACAGAATAACTCAACCTGGAGCAGAGCAGTTCTGTGCCCATCTGTTCATTTTGAAGCTCCATAGGTTTGAAGGGAACCTGGCACCAATCACTGAACATCTCTGTGGACATGACAAGTGACACAATGAATTTGATTTCCCCCCTGCATCCAGTATACTCTTTGTTTCAACCTGTGAACCTTCAAAGGCTACATAAGTTTTATGCTACCTGGGTCTAGTTCAGAAATAATATTAGTACACCAAAGATTTTTCATGTCCTTCATATGATTAACATTCTTTAACTGCCTAGGGACCAGTTAAGGGCCCTTAAGACACTATAATTTGCAACTGAAATTTATTCAGTAACTTAGTTTCATAGGATTTTTCCTTATTCCCACAGTTCCCTCAGGCTGTGAATATATATTTTTTTCAATCTCTTTTCTCTCTATTCAGATTCAGTTCTGTCTTAAAGTTCACTGATTTTATTTTACTCTGTCTAATTCATTCTATTATTGAGCCCATCTGTTTATTTTTATATTCCAGTTATTACATTTTTTATTTCTGAAATTTCTATTTGGTTTTTCTTTGTATCTTGCATTTACTGGGAATTTTTATCTCTTCACTGAGGCTTTATTTTTCATTTGTTTCAAATGTGTTTATAATTGCTTGTTGAAGCATTGTTATGATGGCTGCTATAAAGTCCTCATCAGATTTCCAACATCTGTGTCATTCCAGTGTTTGGATCTATTGATTATGTTTTGTTTGATTTTTCATTCAAAAGATTTTCCTCCTGCTTGGTATGATGAATGATATTTTTTTTTTCCATACTTAGGGGTTGAACCCAGGGCCGCACACATACTTTATAAGTGCTGCACCTTAGCCCATTTTTAATTTTTTATTTTGAGTCAGGATCTCTCTAAGTTACACAGGCTGCCTCTGGCCTCAAACTCACGATCCTCCTGCCTCTGCCTCCCCAGTCACTGGGATTACAGATGGGCCACCATGCCTGGCTTTTGATAAATGATATTTTATTGTAACCTAGATATTTTAGATATTCTGTTTATAAGACTGTGGATCTTATTTAAACTTTCTGTTTTAGCTGATTTTCTCTGACAGCACCTTTGCATGGATATTGGGGACATGCCTCTTTACTACCAGGTTATTACTAGGTGGTTCAGGTTTCCCAATTAGCCTACATTGGCACTTGGGGTGCGAAGAGGTGAGCAGCATGGGAACTCAGCTCTGCATTAGGTCCCCGTTGATGTCTCTCTGGCTGCAGTGTAGATGGCATCTCTTTGTGTTCCCACATGATCTGCCCTGATGTTGTGAGCCTGGGGTGATCAGGAAGGCTTCATCACCATGTGGGTATGAAATTCCCAGTTCCCTACTCAGCTTTCCCCAACACTACCCTGGCAGGGGATCTGGGCACCTTTCACAGCCCAGTAAGGGTGGAAATGTGGTCTCTCCACTAGGCCCTTGCTTGTGTAAGTGGGGCTACCGTTCTTTTCATGGTGCTTCATTGGAGTGGAACAGTTTTTATTTTGTGTCTCACTAGGTTGCCCCTTTTATTTTCCTTTGCCTGGAGAGAGAACAACTCTCTCTTTGGGCATTTCCCCCTCCCCTCATCTGTGCTCTGGTGTTTTGAGGTTGTTACCTTCTTCAGCTTCAAGTCTGAGCAATATGTGCTCAAAAGGAAACTCAAGGAACTCTGCCCAAAGTTGTTCCTTGGATCCTGAAGCTCTCAGCCTGTCTTCTTTCCACCATTCACTCTTTCTAGGTTTGTTTTATATATAAAAAATCCAGGCTTCTTCTGCACTTAGTAGAAGGCTATCCACTTCATCTTTGTAGAAGTGTCTCACTGATTTTTATATCAAATCTATCGAAAGCATTTTGGCAGAGCTTAATTAAATGGTTAGATGCCCATTCCCTAGGCTAAATGCCAAAATTGCCAAGTGGAACAATTTACAATCCTTACAGTTTTGAAGAGGGAGAGGAGATAGCATAAGGGTAAATGGTCCCTAAAGAGTGGGAAGTGCTATAGTGAAGCCATCAGTAGGGTCCCAGGGAGCAAAAAGGAGATATTGGTGACTTCTTGGCAGTATCAGCAGGGGCTTCTAGACTTTGGGCTCAGTGCTGGAGAGTGAATTGAAGCAAGGTCAAAGAGGTACATTCTGATATCCCTTGGATGGACACATTTCAGCATTTCCCCATTTTCTACTACTTCTGATATTTTCCATAAAAGTCACAGTTACTAACTTAAAATATACAACTATCTCATTTCTCTTGCTTTATTATAATAATGTGTTCTTAAAGGAAATGCCAGACTAGCATTTGCTATGCTAGTTCTTCAAAGGAAAGACCATCATATCTCCTCTACTTAAGTTTTGTTTCTGTTGTTTCTCTATATTATTCCCTTTTTTCTTTTTTCCTTCCTTCCTCCCTTCCTTCCTTCCTTCCTTTGTTCTTTCCTTTCCTTTCCTTTCCTTCCCTCCCCACCCCTCTCCTTGCCTCCCTTCCTCTCCTCTCCTCTCCTGTCCTCTCCTCTCCTCTTTTTTTCTTTCTTTCTCTTTCTGTCTTTCATTCTTTTTTTGTGAAAGTGACCTCTCCTTTCATTATTCCATTAGTTTAAAACATATAACTGATCTCCACTCTCCTAATTTGAATGGTAAATTCTCATGACCCTGCAGTCATCCCTCTGTATTCATGAGGAATTGGTTCCATGGACTCCTATGAATTTTGGTATCAAATTTTTTTCTACCCAAATCTGCAGGTGCTCAAGTCCTTTATATAAAATGGTATTTGCATATAACCCATGCACTTCCTCCCATATGCTTGAAATCATCGCTGTATTACTTATAAAACCCAATGTAAACACTATGTAAATTGTTATACTGTGTCATTTAGAGAGTAATGACAAGAAAAGTCTGTATATGTTCAGTATACACATAATCTTTTCTTAATATTTTTGATCTGCAATTCATTGAATTCTTTGATGCACAACCCACAGATATGGAGAGCTAACTATACAGGGAAATGTCTTTATCCTACTTTTTCCAATAAAGGCTATGCTTTGCATTTCACATGTAAATGAAACCCTTTTTTATCCTGAATTTTACTGCAATGCCTGAGGTCAGTACTTCTTAAGTGAGTAAATAATTCCTGAAGAAAATTTCCTACATAGTCAGTGCATTTGTGGGAGAAAAAAGAACCAGGTAGAATTTAAAAATATTTTCAAGAAGCAGAGAAGAGAGGGCAAACCTTCATGGGAAGAAGGCAAATGCTTATGACCCAGCAGAGTAAGCAGGCATATAGTGTTCAAGGACCGTTAGGCCAGTTGGCTGGGTCCTGAGTAAGAAGATAGAATGGTTATGGAGCAGAAATGACCCCTCTGCCCAGAGAAGTTGTGTTCTCTTCTTTGACTTTTTTCTGTCATTAGGCACAGTAACTGTTGGGCCCTGGGCTGTGGGCACATGCTTATCTATCAGAGGTACTGGCATTTGAACTTTGAAACTAAATGTACTGACTTCATGCTTAAGCTTATCACAGGAATTGGGGGATGGTGAGTGCTTTCATAAGCACTAAGTAAAGTTTTACCATGGCTGCAGAGCAAAAACATTTTGTGTGGTTTTTGGCAGTCTAAATATTGTAAGAGGGAAAAAAATGTTTTGTTTTATTTTTTTCCTGCAGACTATAGGTGTCTCTAAGCTAAGAAATGTGGATTTATAAATAAAATTTAAATGTACCAAGTCTTGGCTGCTTTCCTATGTGACTGTGGGGGGGTGGGGGGGGGAGTGAGAAGTGGTGCATCTCATAGATTATGGTCCTTCCACCAAGGGTCGTTGACTTTTAAGAACAGCTATATTAGCGGGGTGGGGTGGTGCAAGCCTGTAATCCCAGCAACTTGGGAGGCAGAGGCAGCCTGCTTAACTCCGGGAGACCCTGTCTCAAGATAAAAAATAAAAAATGGGCTGAGGGTGCTGCCTGGTGGTGAACCACTTGAAAGTATCTGTGAGGTCCTGTGTTCAACCCCCAAATATCCAGGAAATAGAGAGAGAGAGAGAGACAGAGAGAGAGAGAGCACGCGAGCGGGCAGTTGTATTATTGGAAGGAGGAAAAAGATCCAAAGTCCAAAGTTCTTTCTGTTTCATAGAGTAAACATTTCTGATCTGTGGCCTATATCTTTGTTTTTGGTATTTTAATTACATTTAATCATACTTCTAGGTAAGACCAAGTGGTCGGCACACATAACCATCCTTCTTGTAGGTACACTTGTCTGAAACCCTAGGAAAGTTCTCCAACTTGCATTTAATATAGAATCTTTAAAGAATGTGATTTTTTTGCACTTATCTTTTTCATTATAGATAACAAAGAAAAATAAAGATGCTTACTAAAAATCATATCCATGCCAGAAACCATAAGTGCATTTAATACATCTTAGTCTGCTAGGATAGAAGAATTAACTTCTAGAACAAGTATTTCACCCATGGGATGCCTAAAGGCCGCAATATGAAACAAGACTCTTCCCCTCAACCATGCTGTTTTAAATTTAACTTTATACTTCATAAATTATCCATTCCAGGGATAATTTTAATAATTTAATGAGTATAACTCATGATTTGCCTTAAAAATTCATTTATAATTATGTATCAGAAATATAGAACATAGAATCTACTTCAGGTTTCACTTAGGAAATATGTAAAACATTTTAATAAATTGTTGTTGTTAGGTGCCGTCGAGTCGGTATCCGACTCATAGCTACCCTCTGTACAACAGGGGAAACACTATTGTCAGTGCTTCTCTGCCGTTCATAGGGTTTTCAATGGCAGATTGATTTTTGGGAGGGGGTTGCCAGGTCCTTCTCCCAAGCCTACAGCTTCTGGTGTTCCCAGGCGGTCTCCCATCCAGGTACTAACCAGGCCGGACCCTGCTTAGCTTCCGAGATCTGATGGGATTGGATGCCACAGGGCTACAGCTGCAGGCTTTTAATAAATATACAAGAAATATTTTATAACACCTAATAATTTTGCCTCCTGTCCAGATATTTTTTACTATCCAAATGTATCTATGGAAAACTTTGTGTGGCATTGTACCAGGTATGATGTAAGTGAAAGAGAACAGGGGTCTCAGAACTGAAAGTTTATGTTGAAAAGGATTTTACATGAGACTGAAAAGAATTTTACAATGAGACTGAAAATTTCTCAGTCCAATGAATAGATCTCAGTGCTTGAATTTTCACCATTTTTAAAATTTTCAGGGGACACCTACAATTTTGGGCTCTATCATAAACTCTTCTGTACCTCGACACCATTTCCCTGTCTGTTGTGTGGAGTTGCTCACTTGTGTTAAGGTGCAAATGCAAATGAGGTGACAAATCTGTGAAGCTTTTGTTTGTGTACTTGTTTTTAGATATTACCAGTGTGTTACTCGGGCTGGGATTTAGCTCAGTTGATAGAGTGCTGCACTTCAGTCTCTGAGATCCCGAGTTCGATTCCCATTACTGCACAAATGGGAGAAGGGCCTGGCAATCCACTCCCAAGGCAATCCCGAAACAATCAGCCATTGAAAACCCTATGAGGGTCGCTATGAGTCGGATACTGACTAGAGGGCACCTAACAACAACAACAACAGTGTGTTACTCAATAGCCCACTTTAAGATATAGGCACTAGGCTAGCCTTGACCACACCAGGGTTGGCAGTGGATTCTAAAGCTGTGCTTATTCCATGCCAGGGTGTTAGGTGTTAAGTATTAGGGGTAAGTTGGGAGGACAGATGGGATACCTGGCCCCTTGAGGCTTACTTATCAACAATTTACCTTTAGTTCAAGGTCCAACCCAAGGCCAGTCCTGACACCAGTCCTCTTTTCTCTACCTCTATGACCCTCAGAGACATTAGATGACATCACATGCTATAAGGCTAATGCTTGTTATACAGTTGCTAAAGGCCTGCACATGTGTGGTGCAATTTATTGTTTCCCAACCTGTACAAAGTGTTGTTAGATGGCATTCTGACCTACTAAGAAGTTGTACCCACATCCCAGACACCAAATGTATAACATGCTGAAGGCAGTTCTTCCAATTACCAAGGAGATAAAAAATTTTTCAGGACAATGTGGTTGTAAATAGAAGAGATTCTTTAGCTTTCCCTGGGGGATTCCAGGGATCTGGCATGATCTTATTCTAAAAAGAATACCATTACCAGAAACTTCATAAGGAAACTGGAAAGCCCCAAGAACTGCACTGTGTAAACACTTCCAAGCCTGGGGCCCTCTGCTAAATTTGTTGAGACTATCTTTTCAGCTTATTCCTCAAAAGTGCAACCAGTGAAATTTATGCATCAAGAGTGTGCTGTTTCACAAGGACTACAACTCAATATTGTGAGTTTTTTTTTCCCCTCCAGGAGCTATAAATTTCATTTGGCATTTATCATGTATTTCTTATATTGTTAAATTTTCATATATTTATTGTCATGTCTCCAAAGTTATTTGTTTTAAAGAACAAAAATAATCTTTATATCCACTGTTTCTAGCATAGTGCCTGGCGCCTGGTTGTTTCTCAATAAAAGTTGTCAGATGAGTGAAAATAAATGGAACAATCCTACCAAGACATATATTTAAGATAGAAAAGGAATCTTAGGTTACAGAAATGGAGCTAGGGGAGAAGTATACAAAAACTAATTATGCTTTGCCTCTGTGGTATTTTCAATGGGATTGTTTTGAAGAATAAGTTCGTTTATCTTCCTATGGAGTAAGGTGGAATTTAAAAAAATAAAAGACTAAGAATGCCTTTCACTGGCCATTCACAATTGTTCTGATGACTCCATCTTGTGGAAAGTCTGTTGTTTTATGGGCTGAAGAGGAAAGAATGCACTTTTCAGAGTTGTGACAACTCGAATGGAACCTCTCTACAAGACACACAGTATTTCTCTAGCAACATGCTGTTGTCATGAGCACTCACTGGCCAAGGCAAAGATGTCCCAAAGTGTCTTGGTTCTCCTGTTTGTTCATCAACTCCAGGGCATATCTGTGAGAACATCAGTGTGGTAAAAAAAATAAATGGGAGAAAATTTCCACATGTCTACTAGAGAGGAGAGAGATTTTCTCACTACTTCTTCCTATTTTTAAAATCCAGGGCAGTGGAATCTACCATTGGCTAAGATCATAGTGAGCTAAAAAGTGTTAACAGTCAGCAAAATCATCCCATCAGTTGCCTCAGGGAAGGTTGATAATAAAAATGAAATAAGAAACTTAAATTTTCCTGTACTCCATGAAAGACATCTCTGAAAATCAAATATAATTATGATGCTACCTACTATTTATTAAGTGCTTATTTTGTTCTAGATATTTGTTCTAAATGATTTACATGGTTCTCAACTATTTTCCCATCAATTCTGCCATATGCAAATACTAATCCTAGGTAGTCACCAAGCAGTAATTTGAACCTTGGTCATGGCAAAGTTCACGTACTTGACTGGTATGTCACATTGCCTCTTTAAAAAAGAGTATTAAAAATCTTCCAAGTTCATCCAACAGGTTCTACTCAGTCAGCATTTATATTCCAAACCACAATAGATTTTTGAGATAGAAGCATTAATAGTGTGGTAATAGCATGAAATACCACCCATTAAAAAAAGCACTTAAAAATCAAGAGAATTTAACTCGCCTGAAAAATTGACAAAAGTCTAGATTAAGGCATTGATAAGAAACAAATGCAAAAATCTAACAAAAATATTAAAATGTAATAACTTTTAAATTAAATTAAAGATATGCAAATGATATATTTTGTGCATACCGCCTGGGGAAAGATGAAAAAGATATAGATCTCCATTGTTGGGAAGGTGGGATTATAGGATTATAGGCACTTGTGCCTTGAGGATACTAATACAATATGCTATGATATATCTGAAGGTAATTGGATAATTTTGTTCCAAAAATCTAAAAGTTGTTCATAAACTATGACACATTTCAGTTCTTTGTTTTGAAGAAAGCGATGGACAATTTTATGAAAACGTGATGTTGATATTGTTGTTAGGTACCATTGAGTTGGTGTCCGACTCATAGTGACCCTACATACAACAGGTGAAATAGTATTGGTACTGCTTCTCTGCTATTCATAGGGTTTTCAATGTCAGATTGTTTTTTGGAAGTGGGTTACTGGGTCCTTCTCGCAAATCTACAGCATCTGGTGTTCCCAGGTGGTCTTCCCATTCAAGTACTAACCAGGACCGACCCTGCTTAGCTTCTGAGATTGACAGGATTGGACGCAACAGTAGTACAGCTGCAGGCAAAAAAATGTGGTACTCAATATAAATATCAACTCACTAGAGAAATTGCATATTAATATAATACTTTCTTAAAATTTGATGTTTGTCAGAGTTTATAAAAGTGGAAATGTCTCAATATATTAATTGAAAATGAAAGCTTCTAAAATAGCACTGGTGAGTAGAAAAATGTTATTAGGTGCTGTGGAGTCAGGTCCAATTCATAGCAATCTTATGTATGACAGAATAAAACACTCCTTGATTCTGTGCCAGGCACAGGATCTTTTTTATGTTTAAACCCATTGTTGCAGACACTGTGTCAATCCATCTAGTAGAGGGTCTTCCTTTTTTTCATTGACTTGCTGTTATCCTAAACATGTTGTCCTTCTCCAGGGATTGGTCCCTCCTGACCCAATTGTATGGATTTTGTTGTGTTGATGTTGAGGTACAATCCAGCTTCCTGGATTATTTTCTCAGCACAGAGATTAAAGAGATATGGTGAAAGGATACAGTCCTGATACACACCTTTCTTGACTTTAAACCAGGCAGTGTTTCCTTGCTCTGTTCAAACAACTGCCTCCTGGTCCATATACAGATTACTCTTCAGTACAATTAAGTATTCTGGTATTCCCATTGTTCATAATATTATCCATAACTTGTTGTGATCCACATAGTCAAATGCCTTTTCATAGTTAATAAAGCATAGACATATTTCTCGTATTCTCTGCTTTCAGCCAATATCCATCTGATATCAACAATGCTGTCCCTTGTTCCATGCTTTTTTCTGAATCTGGCTTGATTTTCTGGCAGTTCCCTGTCAATATAGTGATGCAGTCACTTTTGAATGATCTTTAGAAAAATTTAATTTTTGTGAGATATTAATGATATCATTTGATAATTTCCCCATCCATTTGGAACCCTTTTCTTGGGAATAGGCACAAATATGATCTCTTCCAGTCATTTGGCCAGATAGCTATTTTCCAGATCTCTTTTCATAAACAAGTGAACATCTCCTGTGCCACATCTGTTTGTTAAAACATCTCAATTGGTATTCCATCAATTCCTGGAGCCTTGTATTTCACCAATTCCTTCAAGGCAATTTCCACTTCTTCGTTCAGTACCATTGTTTCCTGATCATATGCAACCTCTTAAAATGGTTGGTCATCCACTAATTCTTTTTGGTCTGACTCTGTGTATTCTTTCCATCTTTTTTTTTTTTTTGATGTTTCCTGCATCATTTAATATCAAATAGCATTGGTAATGTATCCATTTTGGTGGACAGAAAAACAATACCACTTCTTCTCTTCTTTTCCCTCCTCTTCCTCTGCTGCCTCCTTGCTTCTTTTCAGTTTCTCTCTTTCTTCTCTCTGGAAGTTAATGCCCTAGGAAGTTAACAGTTATTCCGTGTGTGGTGGAATTTGGCATGATTCTAGCTTTCTTGTTTCCCTATAATGCATTACTTTTATAATTTGGGAAAAAACAAATGTAGTAGCAAGTGTCCAAGTATCAGTATATATCCAGTGCCTAAGTACATTCACAAGGTGCAGTTTAATATTAAATAAGTGACATTCTCTTGTTATATTGCTATTTACCATAGTACTGTCAACACAATTCCAAAAGGTCCATTCTGGCTTGATTTTTGTTATGTTGCACAATACATTCATTTTTGTTTTTTATTTTTATCATCTCCCTTTGCACTTTCAAATGCTCTCTATTCACACCTGCCCATCTTTCTTCCGGTTCCTCACAGAGAATTCTTTGGTTTTTAGATCTGACTCTCCACTTCCTACAGAGTTTTGTTTCCCTAATTGTTAACTTACTCTGTGACACATATATGATTCCTATCTTTGTACTACTTCCATCTCCAGTTGGATCTGCACTTGTCCTTCAGCTTTTCTGATGCATTCCCCTTGTTCCTCTTGACTCAACTGGGCTTCTCTCACTACAAGACAGGACAAATAAGTGCTTTGTTTACATTTCCTCTCTAACCTCTGCCTTTCTTTTGAAAGTCTTATGAGTTGGTTTCTGATGAACTCCCAATGACTCCCCATCTCCCATAACTTCCCTTTTAAATGTAAAAATTGTCTCCTAATTGATGGATTTTATTTTCATTTTGGAATTTAAAAGAAAATACTGCAAACTATAAGGAAATAATGAGAGAAGGACATGGCAACCCTCTCTCAAGGCAATCCCAAAGCAATTAGCCATTGAAAACCCTAAGAGGGTCATTATGAGTTAGACATGACTCGATGGCACCTAACAACATAAGGAAGGAAACAATCATCTGTGCCTCATGCCACTGTTAATATCCCCTCTATTAGTATCCAGATTATTGTATTAATCTCTTTTCCTTTTATATTTCAATCACTCTGCTTATTTCTAATATCACAATATGCCTCTGATTCCATTTTCAGCAAAATTGATTTCTTTGTTGTTTGTAATTTATTATTTCTTTATTGCTATTCCTTGGGGCCTTCTATTCCTGCTTTTTAAATCTCCATCCTTTGTTTTATCATATTTTCTCTTAGCTTCTTTTCACTTATTGGATTTATGTATCTGTTATGGTTTGGCTCTGAAATGTTCCCCACAGATCATCTGTTTGAATGCTAGCCACCGAGATGGTGGTGCTACAATGGGAAGCTGTGTAACTTTGGGAGGTAGGACCTAGCTGGCAGAAGTAGGTCACTGGGGTGGGCCTTTGAAGGTTCTGGTAAGGCTTCTCAACCTCATCATGGCATGATATGAAGAAGATCTTCTACCAGAGGCCCTTCCAGGTGCTTAGCCATGCCTCTCTGCCACTATAGATTGAGATCTTCTCAGTAGTGAATTAAAACCTATCCTTCCTCTTCAAGTTATTCTGTCAGGTATGTTGCTACAGTGATAAGAAGAGTAACTAACAGTATCTATTAACCTGGTGTACAATGTGAATCCCCCTATGTGTCTGCCAGCTTGTTGTGCTGTGTTATGGGGGCTTGCATGTTGTTGTGAGATTGAATGCTATGCCACTGGTATTTCAGATACCAGCAGGGACACCCATGGCAGACAGGTAGCAGCTGAACTTCCAGAATAAGACAGACTAGGGAGAAGGACCCAACAGACCACTCCCAAAATAATTAGCCATTGAAATCCCTATGAATAGCAGAGAAGTGCTATCAGATGTAGTGTCAGAAAATGAGCACCCTCACCCCAGATTGGAAGGCACTTAAAAGACAACCAAGGAAGAGTTGTCTCCTCAAAGTAGAGTCTACCTTAATGGCAGGAGTGGAGTAAAGCTCCAGGGACCTCCATTTGTTGATGTGGCGTGGCTCAAAATGAGACTAAACAACTGCAAGCATCCATTAATAATTGGAGCATGGAATGTATATAGTATGAATATAGGAAAATTAGAAATCATTACAAGGGAAATAGAGCACCTAAACATTGACATTCTGGGCAACAGTGAGGTAAAATGGACTGGTAATGGCCATTTTGAATCAGATAATCAATCATATAGTCTACAATACCAGGAATGACAAAAGAAATGGAGTTGCATTCATCATCATAAACAAGGTTTCAAGATTTGTCCTGAAATACAATGCTGTCAGTGATAATAAAATAATATCCATACACCTACAAGGAAGGCCTATGCCAGTTTATTGACTTATACCGTGGTATTTTCAGTTGTATCATATGCTTTTGAAAGCAGGATGTTGAATAAGGAAGACAGGAAAAGAACTGATGATTTTGAATTATGGTGCTGGAGACTAATATTAAATATACCATGGACTGCCAAGAGAACCAACTGATCTATCCTAGAAGAAATGCAATCAGAGTGCTTCTTGGAAGCAAGAGTGGCTAGACTGCATGTTTTGGACCTGTCAAGAGAGAACAATCCCTGGAGAATGACATGATGTTTGGGAGAGTGGTGGGTCAATGAAAAAAAGGACGATCCTCAACTAAGTGGATTGACACAATGTCTGCAACAATGGCCTTAAACATAAAAAAAGATTGTGTGCCTGGCACAATGTCAGGGAGAGTTTCATTCTGTTATACATAGGGTCACTATGAGTCAGAGCCAAATAAATGGCACCTAGCAACAACAACAACAACAGCAAGACGGAAGGCCAGTTAAAATGACTGTTGTTCAAACATATGCACCCACCACTAAGGCTACAAATGAAGATTTTTGTCTGCTTTTTCAGTCTGAAATGGGTCAAATGTGCAATCAGGATGCCCTGATAACAAAGAAGAAGGCTCAGTAATTGGAAAATAATGGGCTTAGTGACAGAAACAATGCTGGAGATCACATGAAAGAATTTTGTCAGATCAGTGACTTTTTCATTGCAAATACATTTTTTCAGCAATATAAGTAACAATTTTACACATGTAATTCACCAGGTAGAATAAAGTGGAACCAAACTGACTATATCTATAGAAGGTGATGGGGATGGAGTTTAGCTCAGTTGGTAGAGTGCTGCTTTGCACTCTCTGAGGCCCTAGGTGTAATCCTCAGCACTGCAAAAATGGGAGAACATGGCAGCTCACTCCTGAAGCAGTTGCAAAACAATTAGCCATTCAAACCCTATGAATAGCAAAGAAGCACTGACATAGTGCTGGGCATGACACAGTATTGGGGAGTATTTCATCCTGTTGTACCAAGGGTTTCTATGAGTCAGACCTGATTTGATGGCAACTAACAACAACAGTAGAAGGAGATGAGGGAAAACCTCAATATCAGAAGTCAGAACAAGATCAGGTGCTGATTGTGGATCAAACCTTCAATTGCTCATATGCAGGTACAAACTGAAACTAAAGAAAATTAGAAAAAGTATTTGGGAGCCAACATACGACCTTGAGTGTATCCCACCTGAGCTTAGAGACCACCTCAAGAACAGATTTGATGTGTTAGAGTCTAATGATTGAAGACCAGACTAATTGTGGCATGACATCATTCATGAGGAAAGCAAAACGTTATTAAAAAGGCAGGGGAAAAAAAAAAAAAGAAAAGACCAAATTCCATGTCAAAAGAGTTTCAAAAAGTTGCCATTGAATGTTGTACAGCTAAAATAAAAGGAAGACATAACAAAGTTAAAGAACTAAACAGAAGATTTTAAAGGGGAGCTCAAGAAGACAAAAGTAAATATTATAATGATGTGCAAACAGCTGAAGATAGAAAATGAAAAGGGAAGAACTTGTTTTATTTTTCTCAAGCTCCAAGAATTGAAGAAAAAATCCAAGCCTCTGAAGTAGCAATAGTGAAAGATTCTAAAGGGAAAATATTAAACAATGCAGGAAACATAAAAAGGTGATGGAAGGAATACACTGAGCCATTACACCAAAAAGAACTGGTGGATGACCAACCATTTCAAGAGGTAGCATATAATCAGGCACCAAGGGTACTGAAGGAAGAAGTAGAAGCTGCCTTGAAGGAACTGGGGAAACAGAAGGCTCCAGGAATTGATGGAATACCAGTTGAGGTGTTTCAACAAATGGATGCAGCACTAGAGGTGCTCACGTTTATGCCAAGAGATTTGGAAAACAAGTCTGTAGCCAACTGACTGGAAGAGATCATATTTGTGCCTATTCCCAAGAATCCAACCAAATGCAGAAATTATTGAGCAATATCATTAGTATCATGGGAGAAGGACCTGGCAATCCACTCCCAAGGCAATCCCCAAACAGTCAGCCATTGAAAACCCTATGAGGGTCGCTATGAGTTGGATACCAACTCGACGGCACCTAACAACAACAACAACATCATTAATATCACATGCAAGTAAAATTTTTCTAAGGATCATTCAAAAGTGACTACAGCAGTACATGGACAGGTAACTGCAGGAAAATCAAGCCAGATTCAGAGGGCATGGAAGTAAGGACACCATTGACAAAGTCAGATGGATATTGACTGGTAGCAGATAATATCAGAAAGATGTATATTTATGTTTTGTTGACTATGCAAAAGCATTTGATTGTGTGGATCACAACAAATTATGGATAACATTGTGAAGAATGAGAACACCAGAACACTTAATTGTACTCATGAAGAATCTGCACATGGACCAGGAGGTAGTCATTTGAACAGACCCAACAAACACTACTTGGTTTAAGGTCAGGAAAGGTGTGTGTCAGGGCTCTGCCCTTTTATCATACCCATTCAGTCTCTATGCTGAGCAAATAATCCAAGAAACTGGACTTTATGAAGAAGAATTTGGCATCAGGATTGGAGGAAGACTCATTAACAACCTGCACTAACTGATGACACAACTTTGCTGAAACTAGAAGAGGATTTGAAACATTTACTGATGAAGGTCAAAGAACACAGCCTTCAGTATGGATTGTACCTCAATATCAAGAAAAAAATCCTTACAACTGGGTCAGTAAGTAACTTCCTGATAAATGGAGACAAAATGTAAGTTGTCCAAGATTTTGCTTTACATAGTTCTACAAGCAGCACCCATGAAAGCAGCAGTCAAGAAATCAAAAGATGCTTTGCATTAGGAAAATCTGTTGCAAAAGACCTATTAAAATTGTTGAAAGTAAAGCTATCACATTGAGGTTAAAGTTTTGCCTGACCATTGCCATATTTCCAGTTGCATTATATGCTTGTGAATGCTGGGCAGTGAATAAAGAACACAGGAGAAGAACTGATGCTTTTGAATTATGGTGCTGGAGACAAATATTGAATATACCATGAATGGCCAAAAGAACCAACAGATCTGTCCTAAAAGAAGTGCAACCAGAGTGCTCCTTGGAAGCAAGGATGGTTTGAGTGTGTCTTATGTATTTTGGACATAATGTTGTTTTGGACACAAAGGACCTCTTCCTCTGAGGTGTAAATAATTCCTGTGCTGGATACTCAGACTCTAGCTAATTTCCTCAATCTGTTCCATACCCAGAAGTGTCATATCTTTCAACCCAATTTTCTCTTTCTCGCTTTCACCAATTTTTTCCTGAAGTTGTTTCCATTATGTTCCCTAATTCACCATTGTAGCAGATTGCTTGTTCTTTCCATCCTTCATGTCTATTTACAGTGTCACCTTGCTGCTCTCCTCATCCACAGGTGGAGTCTGTTCCCCATTCCTTGAATGTGGGGGGATAAAAGCCTGATGACTTTCTTTGGCCAATATAATGTGGCAGGAGGGAGATTTTGCAACTCATGAGACTATCTTTAAGAGGATTCTCAGCTTTGCTTTAGGCCTCAAAAATGTTCCTACTACCACTTAAGTGAGCCCATACGAAACTACTGGAGGATGAGAGACTCTGTAGGAAATAGGCTCAAGCAGAAGCCAGCACCAACAGCCTATAATGAGTGAATATGTCCATCCTATCCCCCTCAGCTCCAATAGAACTGCCATGTGACTGCAGCTGCATGAGTGACCCCAGGTAAGGCCACCCAAAGAATCACCCAGCTGAGTACAGCTGTGGAATCATGATATGGGATCATTCTTTTAAGCTACTCCACGTTAATGTGATTTTTGTACAGCTGTCTAGAAATGAGGCAGAAGTTGGCATGTGAAAGTTGATGGTACTATCAACATGACTTAAATCATGTGGCATTGAGTTTGGGACTAGGCAGTGGAAAGAGGCAATAGAACAGGTACAATAGAACAAAACACTAACTGACACTGCCATGCCTGGTACTATGTCAGTGTTTCTCTGCTATTCATAGGGTTTTCAATGGCTGATTGTTTTAGAATTGCTTCAGGAGTGGATTGTCACATCCTTCTCTCATTTTTGCTGTGCTGGGGCTTGAATGAAGGGCCTCAGAGAGCACAGGTCAGCATTCTACCTAAAGCAGCCCCCCCTCAAAAGACCCTTATATAAGCCAGTATTTCCTTATTAAAGCACAATTTGTTCAGGTTGCTTAACTTGTTACAAATAATGTGTGTCTAAATCATTTTGGTTTCTTACAAATGACATAGTGAATTCTAATAACAGAGCTGCCTATCTTCCTTAGGATTTAGCTGATTCCTGCTTAAATTGCTACCAAAAACATTTGTGTGAGCCATTACCGTTTGATGCAGGTGATCTTGCAAATACTGTATTCTTATCATAAACTGCACCTGCGCTTTAACTAGACACAAATATAGAATGGCTAGTTCTTAGTTCTCATTTTAGAGGAATTCCTGTCTCCCACCATTCCCCCATGTAGGTTGCTAGGTGACTTACTGCCCCTTCTCTGCTTCTATTTTTCTTTCTTTTTCTTTTTTTCCTGTGTGAGCCAAGCCTTGTTTCCCTCTTGTAAGCCCGCCCATCACAAGAAGCCTGTAAAAAGTCTGGCTTCCTTTGGGGCTCAGTCTTTGGAAGGGATTCCACTGGGTCACACACTAGTGTAAATAAAACTCTCTTAAATTTACCTCCTCTCTCTTCAGCCCTAGTTATCCTGCAACACACCAATTGACCTAAACCCCAAC
This sequence comes from Pedetes capensis, assembly GCA_007922755.1. Lineage (NCBI taxonomy): Eukaryota > Metazoa > Chordata > Mammalia > Rodentia > Pedetidae > Pedetes > Pedetes capensis. The sequence continues at coordinate 24,048 of VMDO01002896.1, read as the reverse complement.
CCAGTTTGTTATGGTGTTGCCATAAAGTTGGATCTGACTTATAGTGACCCTGTGTACAACAGAGCAAAACACTCCCCCACACTGTGCCATGCCCACCAGTACTATCACTGCTTCTCTGCTATTCATAGGGTTTTTAATGGCACCTTGTTTCAGGAGTGGTGTGCTAGGTCCTTCTCCCTAGCCTGCAGTACCGGGTATTCCCAGGAGGTCTCCAATCCAAGAACTAACCAGGCTCAAACCCTGCTTAGCTTCTGAGATCAGGTGGGATTGGATGCCAGGATGCTATTGCTGCAGACATTAATTTGTTATGTTACTGTTGTTATTGTTAGGTGCCGTCCAGTCTGTGTCCAACTCATAGTGACACTATGTATAACAGGTGAAATACTGTTGTGGTGTTTTTCTGATATTCACAGGGTTTTCAATGGTTGATTGTTTTTTGGGAGTGGGTTGCCCAGTCCTTCTCTCAATTTGTTATGTAGCACTAGCTAAATAAGACAACTAATTTTTATCCCAAAGCAGGCAGGAAAGGAAAGCGGTAAGGATACATAGCCAATTTGCCTTTCTTTCTACTTGACAAAATTAGAAAAATCAGAATTCTGAGAGGCAGAATCAGAGATTAAGTCTGGTTTGGCTTCTCTCATTCAGAATCTTTCATATACTTCAGAAGGGTTAATTCTGTTTGTCTAATTAAAAGGGGGGCCGGGGTTTAGCTTAGTTGGTAGAGTGCTACCCTGCAGTCTCTGAGGTCCTGGGTTTGATCCCTAGCACTGCAAAAATGGGAGAAGAAAAAGCAATCTACTCCCTAAGCAATCCTGAAACAATCAGCCATTGAAAACCCTATGAAACTTGCTGTGAGTCATATATGACTTGATGGCACCTAATAACAACAACAATTAGAACGGGAGTAAAACCATTCTTGTTGTTGTTGTTAGGTGCCGTCGAGTTGGTATCCGACTCATAGCGACCCTCATAGGGTTTTCCATGGCTGAGTGCTTTGGGATTGCCTTGGGAGTGGATTGCCAGGCCCTTCTCCCATTTTTGCCGTGCTGGGAATTGAACTTGGGGCCTCAGAGACTGCAGCACAGCGCTCTACCCACTGAGCTAAATCCCAGCCCAAAACCATTCTTGTGCTACGCTTATTTGATACAGCTTGTCACTTTTAATTCTTGTTGGCCAGTATCTCTTAGATCATGCTGCTGAAAGTAATTGTGGTCTGCTCAGTGAAATTTTAAGGGCAAGTTCTCTAATATTAATATCCTTAAAAGACAGAAAACTCCATTAGTAGGTAATGTTGGAGGATAATTTGTTGGTGGTGGTGGTAGGTGCCTTTGAGTCCCATCCAAGAAAGAGGGAATAGAGGCCTCTGCAGCCAGCCACTTCCCAGCCTAGCCACCTGCTTCCCAGCAGCCTGTAATATAGATATCAGTGTGAGCATCCTGTGGGACAAAGGCTTTGGTCTGATGGTCAGTGCTTTCCTCATAGATAATATCCTTATAAAAACAGCAACTTGATAGAAGGAAATAGAGAATTAAAATCACTCTTCATTTCTGCATTCATCCAGGACGGATGATAAGACTGTGTGAGACACACACCACCCCCAGCAATCAAAAGGACATTGTTTACTGGATTCTGCTCCCTTATCAAGACCAGTAGCTGTCTGAATTTCTAACCTTTTGAAATGCCTGCCTCTGAGCACAGTCCTTTGAAGACACTGGGAATCCATTAACCTATTCCAGGCACAGGCCCCAGGAATGAATGTTTCTTTCCTTCCCCTGAATACTCAAACCCCCATACAAAGATCACACCCCACCTTAGCTCAAGGCAGCAGTAGCTTGCCTTCATGTCTTGAAAGTGTACTGTCTTTACAATCTACGTCAATAGCTTTAGTAAACCTAATGTATACTCTATATTATAATTTCTGTGTCTCATATAAATTCTTCTATGTGGAAAAACACAGAGGAACCGAGATATCTGCTGCCAGGGGTAATTGTTGCTGCTTGGGAAAGGACTTGCTTGCAACTGGCTTCCAGACCTGTGCTTCCCTCTGCAGCCCTGATAACAACAGGATCTTGCCCACTGATTCAGATTTTGATTCAATGATCTTCTTTTTAGGTACACAGTAGGTAATTCAGAGGCTGACGGTCTATGCTTTGAGAAACAGTGGGAACAAATACAACTTTTCAGTAAATAAGTCTGACTTTGATTCTTTCAATCCAGCTGTTCATCTCCTAAAGATACAGGGATGAGTTAAAAATTGACACCCAGATCATTTATGTCTATATATTGATTTTTTTTTTTTTGTGGTACTTAGGAGTTGAACCTAGGGCCTTGTACATAATTACTTTACAAATGCTCTCCCACTGGGCTGCACTCCCAGCCTAATTTTTAGTTTTTATTTTGAGTCGGAGTTGTGCTAAATTATTCAGACTGCCTCTGGCCTCAAACTCATGATCCTTCCCCCTCCACTTCCTATGTCACTGGGATTATAGGCATGTGCCACAGTGCCCAGTACAATTCCATATTTAAAGGGTCACATTGATAACACACCCAAGAAGTCCTATTCACAACGTCAAGTCATAGAAGTCCTATTCACAATGTCAAGAGGAGGAAGCAACTTAATTGTCCATAAATAGATGAATCTATAAACGGAATGAAGTGAATACATGCAATGGTATATTATTCAGCCTTAAAAGGAAGGAAATCCTGTCACATGCCACAACTGGGGCAGATCTTAAGGCCATAAGTCTAAGTGAAATAAGCCTGTCCCAAAAAGACAAACACTGTATTATGTCACTTATATGAGTTACCTAAATAAGTCAAATTCATAGAAACAGAATGCAGAATGGTGGTTACCAGGAGTTGGGGAAAGGGACATGGGAAGTTTTTTAATGGGTATAGAGTTTTTGTCCTACAAGATGGAGGAGTCTTGGATACCTGTTGTACAATGAGAAGATACTTAACTGTCTACTTAAGATTAGATAACATGGAGTGGCTCACAGTGGTGCACACCTGTAATCCTAGGGCCTCAGGAGGCACAGGCGAGAGGATGGCAAGTTCAAGGCCAGACACAGCTTGAATAATTTAACAAGACATTGATTCAGAATGAAAAGTAAAATATGGGCTTGGGGTATGGCTCAGTGGTACAGCACATGCAAAAGCATGCATGAGGCGGTGGGTTCAACTCCCCAGTATTGCCCCCCCCCGCCAAAAAAAGACAAGAAAAAATTATTTAGGATAGTGATTTTATGCTATTGTTTTTTGTTTTGTTTTTATTTACCACAATTTTGAAAATTATGGTGGGGATTGGGGAAGGAGGGGAAAGGCATATTAACAGAATAGTAAGTTGTGGTTGCAGATGAGGAGTTTCCAAGTTGTTTTATGAATATGAAGTAACAAATACAATAGCAGTAAAAACAACTGTCCCTTTAGAAACACTGTTAGCTCTATGAATGTAGGTATTGCACAAAACTGACTGTGGGAAAATCTCACAGGAGCAAATGAGTAGATTCCAACTCTAAACTAAGGAATCGTTCTCCCCCTGCTGGCAAGGCTGGGATTGTTCAGTTTGAGAAAATAAACAGGACAGCTGGAGTGAGAATGCTCTCAGTAAGGCTGTGGTTTCTGATCCCGTCAGATCTCAGAAGCTAAGCAGGGTCGGGCCTGGTTAGTACCTGGATGGGAGACCGCCTGGGAACACCAGAAGTTGTAGGCTTGGGAGAAGGACCTGGCAACCCCCTCCCAAAAATCAACCTGCCATTGAAAACCCTATGAACAGCAGAGAAGCGCTGACAATAGTGTTTCCCCTGTTGTACAGAGGGTCGCTATGAGTCGGACACCGACTCCACGGCACCTAACAACAACAAGAACAAAGGTAGTCCTATTAGTAAAACGTGCCTGCAGCCATGGCACTGTGGCATCCAATCCTGTCAGATCTTGGAAGCTGAGCAGGGTCGGGCCTGGTTAGTACTTGGATGGGAGACTGCCTGGGAACACCAGGTGCTGTAGGCTTGGGAGACGGACCCAACAATCCACTCCCAAAAATCAGTCCTCCATTGAAAACCTCATCAATAGTGGAGAAGCACTGACAATAGTGTTTCGCCTGAGGGTCGCTATGAGTCGGCTACCAACTCAATGGCACCTAGCAACAACAACAACATTAGTAAAATGTAGGTGTTTTTCTTGACAAAAATATTTGCAGTAGAGATACTAAAATCCTACAGCCATTGTCTGAAATTATTCACTTCTTTGTTCTTCTCTATATTAAAATGAACACACTCATTCACCAACCTCTGTCAAACACTGTGATTTCAAAGACGATATTGGTGTGAACCTGAGATTGATATCTAGTAGAAAGACATAGATATATTAATCACTAAATCAAATGATATAGAAATATGCACATGATAGATTCTGTTTATGTTCTGTAGTCTATGAATTGGGCAAAGGAGGAAGTAAAGAGGTTCCACAGAAGTATAATTAGTAACTTAGATTTGTACTCTTAGAATTCACTAAGAGGTCATTTGGTCACACAAAGGTGCACAACTAATTGTTAAGGAGCATTCTTTGTTTTTTCTAGTTGGCTTTTTGAAAAAAGCTTTTCTTCTGAAATAATTACAGATCACAATGTTGCAGAGATAGTGCAGGGGGGTCTTGGGTTCCCTTCGCCCAGTTTTCCTAGTGATTGCATCTTCAGACCAGGGATATAATAGTGGAATAACATGTGTACATAACTCTTAGCCATTATATGTGTTTAGATTTGGTAAGCACTACTGTCTTTGTAGTTGTTAGGTGCCATTGAGTCAAGATCAACTCATAGTCATGCCATGTACAACAGATGAAATACTACCCAGCACTGTGCCATCCCCATCATTATTGTCAGTGTTTCTTTGCTATTCATAGGATTTTCAATGGTAGATCGTTTCAGAAGTGGGCTGCCATGTCCTTCTCCCAAGCCTACAGCATATTCCCAGGTGGTCTCCCATCTAAGTATTATCTAGGCCCCACCCTGCTTAGCTTCTGCAATCTAATGGGATCGGATGCCAAGGTAGTATGGCTGCAGGAACCACTACAGTCGAGAACAAACCATCACCCAGGTGCTACCCCCTTATGATCATATCTACCTCCTTCCTCCACCATCCCGAAGTCCTGGAAACTGTCAATCTGTTAGGGGATGACACTGGTCTCAGACAGGACAGCTCACAGAGACACATAGACACATAAATGGATGCAGAACGCAAACTAAAGTAACTGTCATTTCAATAATGTTATATGAATGGAATCATGCAGTAATGACCTGTTGAAATTGGACTTTGCTTTCCTTACTAAGCACAGTTTCCTTGTGATCAGTTCAAGTTGTTGCATGTATCACCAGTTCATTGTGTTTTTTTTTTGTTTGTTTGTTTCTGAGTAGTATTCTTGGTACGGATGTGCACAGTTTAATCATGCACCTCTTGAAGACATTTTAAGCTATTTCCATTTCATATCTATTACATGTAGAACTACTATGAACTTTTTCAGGTTTTGTGTGGACATAGAGTTTTCATTTCTGTGGGCTATTACCAGGAAGATGATTGCTGGATTGCATAGTAAGTCTACTTTTAATTTTTACAAGAAACTACCAAACTGTTTTCCAGAGTGGCTATAACATTTTACATTGCCACGACATTCTGTATTTGTATTATTGTTCATTTTTATATTTTTGATTTGATAGGTATTCAGTGATATCCCATAGTGATCATAATTTGCATAATTTGCTAATGATGTTGAATATATTTTCATGTGTTCTCCATCTGTATGGTGAAAATCTCATCATATCTTTTGTGTATTTTCTGAGTGAATGGATTAATTTTTTATGGTTGAATTTCAAGTTCCTATAATTTCTAGATATAAGTCATTTACCAAGTATGTAGCTTAAATATATATTCTCATACTCCATAGCTTATCTTTTCACCCCCTTAGTAGAATCATTTGCAGAGCAAACATTTTTAATTTTGATGAAGTCTAGCATTTTTTTCCTTTTATGAATCATACTATTGAGGTCAGTCTGAGAATTCTTCACCAAGATATAGTTTTATAGTTTCATATTTTACTTCTAAATCTATGTTATAAAAATTGGAGTTAATTTTTGTATAATGTGTGAGATTTATACCAAATTTCATATTTTTGCCTATGAATATCTGGTATGTCCAAGCACCATATTTTAAAAAGGCTTTCCTTCCTCCACTGATTTGCTTTTGGACTTTTGTGGAAAGTCAATTGGGTGTATTTTTGTGGGTTTATTTCTGGGTTCCATTTTCTGTTCCATTGATCTATAGATCTATCCCTCTACCAACACTGTACCGTCTGTCTACTGCACTTACATGGTAATTCTTAAAAGCAAGTAGAATGAATCTTCCTGGATTATTCATCTTTTCATATTTGCCTCATTGTTGGTAGGTGCCATTGAGTTGGTATCCAACTCATAACGACCTTACACATAACAGGCAAAACACTGTTGTTAGTGCTTCTCTGCTATTCATAGGGTTTTTAATGGCTAATTGATTTTTGGGAATGGGTTGCTAGGTCCTGCTCCCAAGTCTACAGCCCCTGGTGTTCCCAGGCAGTCTCCCACCCAAGTACTAACCAGGCCCAATCTTGCTTAGTTTCCTAGATCTGATGGAATCAGACACCACAGTGGTATGGCCACAGACTATTTACTTTAGCTATTTTAATTCTTTTGCCTTTCCTTATACATTTTAGAATAATCATGCCCTTATCCACAAAATTTCTGGGATTTTGATAAGAACAAGGCGAGATATCCACTTACTACTGTTTTCAACATGGTACTGTAAGTCCTAGGCAGTACAATAAAACAGAAGGAAGTAAAAGTCAGACAGATGGGGAAAGGAGAAACAATACTGTCTTTGTTTGCAGGTGGCACAATTGTCTATGTAAAAACTCCCAAAGAATCTACAAAAACAAAACAAACCTCCCTCACTGCCCCCAAAACCCTGAGAACAAATTAAAAAGGGCAGCAAGGGTTCAGAATATAAGATCACACTGATGCAGTAAACCTATATTTCAACTTAGGGAGAATTGATATCTTTACTATGTTATGTCTTTCTATGTACAACTATACCTATTTATTTAGGTTTTTGATTTCTTTCATTAGCACTTTACAGTCTTCCCCATGTTTTTCTTAAATTTATACCTAAGGTTTTCGTCTCCTTTATTTTTTCAGCAATTGTAAATAATATTGTAGCTTTAGTTTTGGTTTCAAAATGTTCATTGCTAGTATATAGAAATGCAATTAATATTTTCTTATTGATATTATATTATGAAACCTTGTTGACCTTTTATTAGTTCCAGATTTTTTATTACATTCCTTGAGATTCTGTACATAGGCAATCATGCCATCTGTAAACAGAGACAGTCTTATTTTTCCTTTTCTACTCTGTATGACTTTTGTTTGCTTTTCTTGCTTTATTTCACTGACTAGAATATACATTACCATGTTGAAAGCAGTAATGAGTGGATATCTTACCTTCTTCCTGATCCTAGGAAGGACACATTGTCTTTCACCCTGAAGAATGATGTTAGCTCTGGAGTTTTCTTCGTTGTTGTTGATGTTAGTATATTCTGTTGGTAAAAGTGAATGTAACACTTTAATTTTCCCATCACCATGAGGTACAAGCAACAATACTTACTTTCCTTTTCTTAATAATGAAATTCCATTTTTTGTGTAAAAATTGTAGTTCCTTTTAAAAGACTACTTAGAAAACTAATACAAAGAAAATCTTGTAGTTCAGGAAAATTTTTATAGTAACCATATTAACATATTTATAAATAACCTTAAGTTTCATATAGTGATTATGTGAAATTCAGTGATCACATTAATAATTAGTTTATCAATGTCCTTAGAGTACCTTTTGTGCCACCTGTTGGGTGTCTTTCTTTCTTCACATTTTGAAGTCCTCATGTTTGTGAATTAAAGTAAGAAAGTAAATGTCAGTAATTATAGTTGGCCCTCCCTTGCATATATATTTTATGTAGAATTTATAAGCTGTGATCACTTTGCCAAAAAATTTATTTCTCATCTTATTGACAATATAAAATTGAAAATATACAGCATTTTCAAAATTATTAGGTGTTAGTGAAGTATCACCCATGAATATTTTTAGATTAGGTAATATTAGGGGCATTTGAAGCTGGAGTGATCATGAACTAGATACACAGATGCTATGGGAATTCCGTGGGAATCAAGATCTGACCTGTCCATTTCAGTGTTCATTGAGGGCTGTCAACACTGAAAGGAGTATCGTGTGGGGAGAAGTGTCTTCCATTGTGTCTTAAGGGTTAGTAAAGTGTGAGCCAATCAGTGGGACCATTGCCAGGGACCCAGATGCTCTCAGAATGACTGGCAAGGGCTGCAGTGGTATTGGGGACATTTCTCTGAATTGTCTAGCATGTTGTTTTTTTAATAGGCTTCTATTGATAGTGACCCCAGAGGACGAAAAAATGGAAAGTTATAGCTGCTTAGCAATCTATTGCCTACAGCCATACCACCCTGGTGTCCAATCTCATCAGATCTTGGAAGCTAAGCAGCATTGGATCTGGTTAGTCCTTGGAGGGGAGAACAACTGGAAATATTGAGTGCTACAGGCTTTGGAGAAAGACCTGGAAACCCACTCCCAAAAAACAATTAACCACTGAAAACCTTAGCAGAGAAGCACTGACAATAGTGCCAGGCACTGCATGGTGCAGGGTAGTGTTTTGTCCAGTGTACATAGGGTCGCTATGAGTCGATCCCAACTTGATGGCACCTAACAACAACAACAGTGGTGCTTACCAAATGTAAATATATAAAATGGCAGAAAGCTATGCATACGTTATTCCACTGTCAGATCCCTGGTCTGAAGATGCAATCACTAGGAAAATTAGATGAAGAGAACCCAGGTACCTAGTACTAGCTCTACAACATTGTGATCTATGATTATTCAAAAGGAAAGCTTGTTAACTAGAAAAAAAGAAAGAATGCTCTTTAACAATTAGTTGTGCACCTCAGTATGACCAAATGACCTCTTCTTAATGAATTGTAAGTGTATAAATAAAAGTTACTAATTACACTTCTGTGGAACCTCTTTACTTTGCCCAATTCATATACTATAGAATATAAACAGATCTATCATACTCACCTGTCTATACCAATTGATTTAGTGATTAAACTGGGTAATGTTCTGTCTGTTGTACAAAGGGTCACTATGAGTTGGACCTGAGTATATGGCACCTAACAGCAATAAAGAATGTATTGGTTCTTGAGATTTGTCCTTGAGTGTTACCTCTCTTCACCCAGCAGGTGGCAGTAAGTGATTATGAGAGACACTAACAAGTATCTGTAAAAGACTTTGGGGTTTTCTTAGGGGTACTTGGGAGAGTTAACTCCAAGAACATTTTGGCTATTCTGTGAACCCAAAGTTAGCTTTCAATTTGTACTATATATCAAATGAGCTGCTGTTTTATTTGATGTTTCTAAGCTGGTAAAATAGCACACAGCGAGCATAAACAAGCAGAGATGCTTTAGTTGAATAGGACCTTGCTACCTAGAACCAAACTTCTCAGTGCTACATTCTCTTAATATGGTTCCCTTTGGGGATTTTGAAGAGCAATCCTACTCAACTTCTCAATGAAGACATACCCTGCTCAGCTTCTCAATGGAACAACAGAGTTATGATTCTTACTAGTTACCTCTACTTAGATGTTTGGCAGTCACCTCAAATTTAACACCTGCAAACCAAGCAATGGGGTACTGGAGCCAACCTCTATCAACTCCTGAAAACCAGCTGATAAATTGTCAGAGATATTGGGAGCTGATTCACCTAAAGTTGCTAGTTTGCCACTGGTCATGGTGGAAGCATTTGCAGTAGTATTGTCCTAATGCTATAAACCAAGACCTTCCCTTACTTCCAGCTGGTTGTGAAATATTTACAAATATTCTACTGATCCAAACACACTAATCTCCTCCTTTAACGATGCCCCTTTCCCTGCAGGAGTATCCAATCAATGCCCAAACCTCTCATTATCTCACTCTGCAAAGCCCAGTTCAAAGTCACCTCTGCTGGAAGTGACACTGAACTTGGCTACTTCCCCACGGTTACTCTTTCTCCCTTGCCTCAGGCTTCCCTAAACCCTTTGTTTATGTCACAGGGTTAAATACTCTTATTTCATAATGTATATCTCTTGAGTCTAGTGACTAAATAATTGCTGTGTTCCTAGTGGGGTCGTTGATCCCTGTGTTTAAGACATCATGGTGACTTTAGTGGCTATGGTAGATCTTGGCATGTATTAGATGTTCACTAAATGGTTATAACTTTGGTTATTACTGATAAATAACTTTTCAATTCTTTAATGTTCCACCATCTCATTCCAACCAGCCTATTAATATTCCTTTTTATTTTTCATTGCCATTCATCCTGTTCTATTTGCTACAGTTGACTCTACCTGTGCCCCTTGATGTGCTGCATGTCCTCCTCACGTGCTCTCTGTCTTCAGGTCTGCTCTTCCCTCTGCACAGAGTGCTTTCCTCTTTCTTTCAAGGTTGTACTCAGATGCCATTTTCTCTATAGAACTATTTCTTCTATCAACTCTGCCACTCCAGGCAATCCGATCTCTCTGCACTATGAGCCTTTAAATTTGCCCACTCACTTCTAGCATTCCATTAAAAGGGGAAACTGAACTAATCCACTGTGGTTCAGGAGACCGCAAAGAGGAATGCTGGAGTTCATGAAGAATATTCTGACAGCCTTGCCAGAGTCGCTTCCTTCTCCAGACCAAACAGAGGGGCGTGAATGATGGATAGAGATTTCGGATGTGGGGCATGATGAAGGGGCGCGGGGCAAGGCTCGTGGAGGTCACCTGTTTGGCAGCCTTCCTGGACATGAGAGGGCTGTTTGTTGCTCTGCTCTGTATCAAAGGTTCCCTTAACACCAGACCATCCGGGTCTGTTAGCTTTCCTCATAAAACTATGTTTGCAGAGATATCTCTTGGGAGGGAATTTGGGTTTGAAACTGGAAGAAAGCAAGCCTGAAACTTAATTGGGCAGTGAGAGATATATCAAGAGGGAGAAGGCAACAATTTTGAAGTGGGAAATGTCTTGTGAGGAGTAAAAATAGTGGCTTTTAGGTGGCATCTGAGGCGGTTGGCTGCTCACCCTCTCATTAGCTGACTTCCTGTGCCCCACTGGGACTGTCCTCAGAGGGCTGATTGCCACCTTTGATGCTTCTAACAAGCTGGTGTCCCTTCTCAGGCCACAGATTCTGGGAAGATAGGTGGCGTAGCAAAGACAAAGAGAAATTTTGTTTCAGGGAAGCTGCCTATCAATCACTTATCAAAATTTTGTTTGTTGAGTGCCATTAATGTACCAAAACCAGTGAAAGGTGCTGGGCTAGGGAGCGGGAGTTACAAAGATAATTATGTGACTTTCCTTTTTTTTTTTTTTTTTTCCCTGCTTGGGGTTGCATGAATGATTTTCATTTTCCTGGGAAGACAGACAAAAATAAATATAGAGAAATGTAAAATGAATGAACAAATGTTTCTAGTAGGAAGAGAACAATATATAGTCATAGACTTTTCCACTGAGCCATTGAACTTGAACATGGCTTCAGAATACTCTCAACACATAGCTCAGGGGAGCCATGACCAGCCATTTCAATCTGTGCAGAGCATAGACCTCTTTCTTATCCTATTCTCATTCCTAACTGATGTTTTGTTCCTTCTTTCTGCTAACTCTTAGTACATCTTCCTCCTTCCACACCCTAATATTCTCTCACAAAGGATTATTTTTAACATATGTTGTATAGTTTTGAATTGTGAATTCATGTAAGTGCTTATCTGTGGAAATCCTCCACAGTCTGGCTTAATAATATGCCTCTGCAAAGAAGCTTCCGATTTGGCTTAGTCAGGCACCCTGGAGATATGAGCATCTTAGGACTAACTTTTACACCAATCTGTTTTCTTGGGGTTTCAGAACTACATGTTGTTGTTGTTGTTAGGTGCCATCGAGTCGGTATCCGACTCATAGCAACCCTCTGTACAACAGGGGAAACACTATTGTCAGTGCTTCTCTGCTGTTCACCGGGTTTTCAATGGCAGATTGATTTTTGGGAGGGGGTTGCCAGGTCCTTCTCCCAATCAAAACTACATAGGCAGTGCTATTTCAAACCTCACACTTCTTTCTGGGAAGGCCCATGTTTCTAAATGCCGGTGGAGATATTTTTCCTATTTCTCCTTGTACCAGTGAGTAGATTTTTTTTTTCCCTAGTCTACTCCTTCAATGAAGATTTACTTCAGTGAGTGTGCTGGCTTTATTGGGAAGATGGCTATGGATTGATGGTGATAGTTTCATCTCTACATGCTGGGTTCAGTTTCATATTCTATGCTCATGGAGGGGCTAAGACCCTAGACTGCTGGTTACTGGGTCTGGAAACATTTTTTCCCTGCAGGGTAGACTCAGTGTTATTTGGCACTCATACTTAGAGGGTTTTTTTTATTTTTAATTACTTGAATGTCCTATATAATTTCCCCTTTTCCTTAAGAGCTCATCAATGTAATTTAAAGAATGGTGCATATATTTTACTTAGCATTTCTTAGGTTTGTAATGTATGTTCAGTTATCTGTAGCCCCCAAATAGAAATCCATCGAGCAAAATTTTTAATGCCTCAGGGGCTGGGGTTTGGCTCAGTTGGTAGAGTGTTGCTCTGTGTTCTCTGAGACCCTGGGTTCAATCCCAAGCACTACAAAAATGAGAGAAGGACCTGGCAACCCACTCTCAAAATAATCAGCCATTGAAAACCCTATGAGGGTCACTATGAGTCGAATGACTCAATGATGCCCAACAACAACAAAGTCATTCAAACAGTCTTTAGCATCCATAAATACACCAAGAGAGTAGAACCCGTGATAGCTGCCCCTTCTCTGGTTATTGGGCCTTTCTCAGATCTAGACACACAAGACTAACAGCTGACTGACTTTTCTCATGGCAGAAACAAATAATATATTATAGGCATGACCCATATCACCAAGTTTTAATTTGCAAATATGGTCACTTATTCTTGATTGTTCTGGGTAATATTTTTAAGTCCATTTACTTTTATTAAAAGAGTCCAAGCCTGCAGCCGTACCACTGTGGCATCCAAACCCATCAGATCTCGGAAGCTAAGCAGGGTTGGGCCTGGTTAGTACTTGGATAGGAGACCACCCGGGAACACCAGGTGCTGTAGACTGGTTCTGGGAGAAGGACCCAGCATCCTACTCTCAAAAAACAATCAGCCATTGAAAATCCTATGAATGGCAGAGAAGCAGTAACAATACTGTTTTGCCTGTTCTACATAGTGTTGCTATGAGTCGGATACTGACTTGATGGGACCTAACAACAGAAGAGTCCAGTGTCTCTCTTTTGAGCCCTCACCTTCTCTTGCAAATTATTTAAGAACTCCTAGAGATTGCTCACTACAAATGGAATCAATCCTTTTCCAAGCCTCATGCAACTGGAAAGTCGGCTGTCCTTCAGTGCAGCTATGCCAGTCATTTCCACATGATGCCGCTGTTGAACATGGATCCTGCTAAGTTCAGCAAACAGCTACTTCAATTTCATTCTTGCTGGTAGCCTTATTTGGATAGTAAGGTTACACCTCTTTAGTTCACTCCGTTTTACAGGAATTGTATTCTAAGGCTATGACAGAATAGCTGGGGACCAAGACCTTTTAGCCACAGCCAACTACTGTACCAAAGTGGCTCTCACTAAGATTCTCCTACCATCCTTCATTGCAAGTGTTTCAATTTTACATATGTGTATTCCTTTTGTATACTAAGGCTCCCACATCCTTCTTGCTTCTCACTTAATACTAATAAAAATAATAACTTGCATGGATATAGTACCTTCCCATTTCATAATTCATTGATCCTCAAACCCTCTCTGTGTGGGTAGCTCTGAAGCTCGGAGTGAGGAAATAGATTTCTGAAGTGAGTTCTACGAATTAATAGAAGAGCACTGTATTCTGCACCACCACCACCATGGTTTTGGATCCTTCCTCTTGCTAAATAGTAAGCAGTTTGAGGTAAAACCCAAATATCTCCCATATGTTTGCACACACCTTTGCCCAGTTGATTGTAGTTTTCTTCCTTATGTTCGGCAACTCTGAACTAATATTTGATCTTGATTTCCTGGATTATAGCAGTTCTAAACATACCAGTGCTTCTCAATTTTTGTCTCTGGATAAGAAGTATCAGTAATACCAGAAGACTTGTAAGAAATTCAAATTCTCAGAACCTACTATAGACCTGTGGAGTAAACAACTCTGCGGGTAGACACCATCTTTCTTTCAAACAAGCTCTGCAAGGGGTCAAATGACCACTTAACTTTCAGAAGCCCTTCCGTCTAACATATACTCCATTTTATCTGTTAGCTTCTCTAGATACAGTGCCCATGGACAGAAGATTTGAAAGTCCTAAAAAAATGCAATTTGGAAAAATTTTGTCTCCAAGTACGAAAAGGAAAATACTAAACCATAAATCAAAATTAATAAATATTTCAAAACAAAATGTCAATTATTCAAGTAGTCTGAATTCTTATAATTTTATGTAGAGTATATTTAAAGCCTCTAAAAGTACATGCATGCTTGGGTCTTATTTTATTATTTAATTCTTTACTTAAGTTATCTTATGGCATCTCTGTAGATGAAGGTTAAAAATGTGATTATGACAATGGTCAATTTCCAGAACTGTCATCAAATGACCACAAGATATCATTCTAATCTAAGCAAGTAAAATGAGAAAAACACCTCCAAAATTATATGTGATTTATTAATCTATTGTGACATAGTATTGTGTTTTATTTCTATTTTCTTCCTGTCCTTGCTCTTTTTCCTTTGTATTCTCTAACCAGGTTAGATGTTTTAATAATAAGGTGAAATTGAACAACATCAATGAAAGAGTATCTAATGGATGCTAATATCAGCTACTATATATGTGCTTAGCATATAATAAATGCTTAATATAATTCATTGAATGAAATACTAAATGTCAAACTTACATTGAATCTCAAGACATTTATTATTATTTTCTTTTTCTTATGAGTCCACTGAAGTTTAAGAAGGTTAAATTACATGCTACAGTCATATAACTAGTTGGTGTGAACCCAGGACTTAAATGTAGGTCTTTGATACACAAGAAATTCATAATTTTTCATAATCCTATACTACCTCTATGAGAAGTAATATTAAAAGTGATTATTGTCTCTGGGCAGTTTTTACTATACAAGGAGTATTGGTACCAATAACTATTCCTTTGAGATATGGAAATTTGTGAAATAATTTAAGCATTCCTACCAGTCTATGTTAGCATATGCTCAATGTAATTATTCCTTAAGTATGAGAAGTCCAGACTTTCTCTATTTAAACTGAACTTCAAAAGTTGACATTTATCGTAATGAAACCCACTAGTCATATGCTAACTAAAAACTTGCTAATAAAAATTTTGACATTTCAGGGAGAAGTTTCATATAAGAAAACCTATTTTGAGACTTTATTATCCCCTTTTCTAAGACATTAAGGGCAGCAAGACTCATCAATCTGTTTGGTATGTGTTGCTTCGAGGCAGTCGGTGACTAGGGCATGATCTGTCGACTATACAGTCACCTCCTAAAAATAGTATTTATTGCTTGACCATAAGCCTGTATGTGAGACTAGCCCACAGATACTACTGAGAGATGACTATTATTGTTACTGCAACCAGGGCAAGTATAATATGAAAGATTCAGCTCAATAAACACTCTTTTCATCCAAGTCAATACTCAGATTCTTGGAAATACATCTCCTCGAATGGTCCAGAACTCCTCACCTACTAGCTCTCTGCCCTCAGTATTTTAGGATGAACTCTTATTAAGAAATGCAGATCTAACATGTATAGTTTATTCAGCAATAAGTTTGTTCTAACAAATAAGGATTTCTCATATTTAGTCTTTATGAAGTTGTGAAAGAATATCTATGATGTGACAAGATGCTCTTGACATATTGAGAAGTAAAAGATGTGTTTACCAAGTAGTTTGTATACTGCCGAATGATTAAAATTATATTCCTTAAATAATCTAGATGGATGTACATACAACATGTGATAGAATAGTACTGTCCAGTAAAAATATGAGTCACCTATATAATTTAAAATTGTATGTGTCTTATTAAGAGAATATAGAGAAACAAGTAAAATTAGCTTTAGTGGCATAATAATATATTCTTATGTAAATGAGCTTACATATTTAGACATTATTATTATATTACTAGTTAACATATTTTTATTTAAATATATTTGATTCAGTAGTGATGTATTTTAATAATGTATTGATTCACTATAATCTGTATTAGTAATATATTTTATTTAACCCAATGTTGTTGTTGTTGTTAGGTGCCGTCGAGTCGGTATCTGACTCATAGCGACCCTCATAGGGTTTTCAATGGCTAAATGCTTTGGGATTGCCTTGGGAGTGGATTGCCAGGCCCTTCTCCCATTTTTGCGGTGCTGGGAATTGAACTCGGGACCTCAGAGACTGCAGCGCAGCGCTCTACCCACTGAGCTAAATCCCAGCCTATTACAATATTATTATTTCAAAATATAATCAAAATAAAATTATTGATATATTTTGTTTTTCCCTGTTTAGTTTTTGAAATTTGACATGATTTTTACACCTCCAGCGCATCTCAATTTGGACATTAAGTTTCAATGAAAAGTATTTGATATGTGTTTCAATTTCATAAAACTTAGTCTAGAAGAAATAGATCCAAATATCTAACTTATTTTAGTCCTACACAAAACTTTTGTAATATTATTACAAAGGTAATGGAATTATCACTTTTTAAAGTTAAATGAATTCAAATTAAATAAAGGTTAAAAATTAGTTTCTTAGTTACAGTAGACACATTTCCGATTTGCAATAGTGACTGGTTGTTCCTGGCTGGAGTTCTGGACTATGCAGTAGAAAAGTAGAAATTTCAAACTGTGTGACAGTGACAGGCTTTGGAGGGTGGCCTTTCCTGCTCCTGTTTGCTTGACCTGCCCCCAGCACCGTATCTCTGCTACCAGGCTCGGTTTCCCATGTCAGTCTCCCATGTGTAATGTCACAGATGGCGCACTGCCTAATAATTGGCTTGGTGTGCATTGTCATGGCTTCTAGACAATACCATCAGGCCAGATGGCCTCCTCTCCCAATGTCTGGTCTGGTGTGTCAGGGCACCCAGCACCCTCAATGCCAGTCTCTTTCTCCATCAGCCTCTACCATAATGGACTTTGTGATCACCTCAACCTCCTTCCAGATATTTCTGGGACTGGGGCAGGTGGTCATGTGTCCTGTGTTGAAACTTCTCCCCACAAGCAAATAGCTCCTTTATAGTCCCCTGATCAGAGAGTGGTTGAGAAAGTGTCTTGTCTTCATTTGATGAAATGATGAGACTGGGCCTGTGGGTTAGACTCAGAATCTTGTTCTTCATCCATTAGCACATCTTTACTAAAAGTGTAAAAAAAAAATTAAAAAATGAAACTGTAACTAGATTTTAAAAGTTATCTTTCTGGGGTTAGATGAAGAGACACCTGAGTTTATCATTAGAGAGAATCTAAGGAAAGAATTTTACTGGTGATATAATGATGGTCTCTGCCTCAAAATCAAATGGAACTCTTATGGTCTTTTGAAGACTGGAAATATGAACTTGATGGGAAATGGGAAAAGTCAGAGGGCTGAGATGCTCCATCCTAATCAGAGAAATCCTTTCATTGCTGAGGTCACATGACTCTTAAGAGTAACAAAGTTAGAAGTGCATGTACCAGAAGTGAGAGTAGGACATGCAAATTATTTTGAATCTTGGGAACAGAAATGTGGCTTTACTTAAGGAATCTGCCACAACAATTAGACAGACAATTTGCATTAGACAAACCAGATAAAGAAGAAAGAAACATATCAGAAAGGATACAGGCTTTTCTGAGATGAGAGTCAGAGACCCTTCAGTGGAAGGTAAGCTCAGCACAACCAAATGTGTAAGGGAGGAAGTCTTGGGACCACTCCAGAAAAGGAGACTCTAAGGCAGGGAGTTGGAATCAGAGCTTCAGAGACCTCTTAGAGGACATAAAAGCATGAGCAACATGTCAGCCCTAGAGTTCGGCAGTCTGAGCAGCAATTATTTAGAGATACAAAGTGAAAGAAAGACACATTTCTGGCTCCAGATCACCAAAAATATGTTATGCTGAGAAGCCAGCTCTTAAAGAAGTCCCACCTCCAGGAGGCCTGACCAAAGGTGCTACTGCCTGCAGCTTATTACTCAAGCCCCCATCCCATTTTCCTCCCCTCCTTCCTGGTTCTTATTTTAAACTCCAGTTCTGCTTCCTCCTGGCTATCTCACAGATTCTTTGACCTTTAGACAATACTGGACTTTTCAGTTATTTCTGAATGCTTTTTCTTTGGACTCTATGATCAATGATGCATTTTTCCTCACAGAGAATAATTGTGGAATGAAGCATCTTTAAGGCTGCCTTTTTCCATTTGGCAGTACATGCACAGTTCCTGGCCCACAAAAACATCTGAGTCCTGAAAATATATCTGAGTCTTTGAAATAATATGAGAAAACTAGAAAATTGAAAGTAATAACAATTCAGCTAAAATCTACAAATATAACATTATGTCAACTGTATTAATTGTCAAATTAATTTTGGAAGCTGGAATTTATTTTGAAAGAATTTGTAAGCATACATGGTGATAGCTAACAAATCATAGCCAACCATAAGTTAAATGTTACTTATAGCCAAATAATTTTAAAAGCAAAATTATAAACATTTCAAAAAATTTGCAGCCAAGAATTATATTTAATGTGGGATGAGGGTTTGTTTTGATGTGTTTCATATGATGTGGACTTCTATCATAAGAGTAACTCAAGGCCTACAAAGACCTTAAAATAATCCTGAAAAGCCATTTCCTTCCATCCCATATCTGGCCTTTCCCCTTCCTGGGTTGGGCAATTCCACCTGATATGCAGAAAGATAATAAAATTGAACTCAGCATCAATGATACTTCAGAACCTGCAGGATACTTCAGAACCTCAAACCTTATATATTTTGGTAACATCTACTGGAAGAAAGATATATTTAAGATGATTGTACTAATTGGGTCTTTTGGTAGATTGCATTACTGTTCCCAAATATCCATCCCTTCCCTTCTGGGTAATCATACAGTCCCACCCCTTGCAGTATAACTTGCACAACCCCACTTCTGCAAAATACACTTCCTGCTCCATTCTAGCTTGCCCATGGACTTGTTTTAGCCAATGGAAGTGCAATAATGCTACATCCAAGCAGCAGCTTGAAGGGGAGTTGTGTGATTTGGCACTGTCTCTTCCTCTTTTCCTGCTACCTCAAGAATGATGTTGTGTCCCAGATAGGGTCTCCTCTTACAGCATAGTTCTTGGAATAAAAGGTACATGGAGCAAAGTCACAGAAGCAGCAACAACAATAACAACAACAACAACAACAACAACAACAACAACAACAAAAAGCAGCTGTTAGTAGGTAATTGTGTGAAACACAAACATTTGTTGTTATAAGCCATGGAGGTTTGAGCAGTGTTCTTAACATAAGATAGCTGGTTAACATAGGAATTCATGAGGAAAACTCACCTAGTCAGAAGGTTGTTCTTCAGTTCTGTTATGGATCTAATTTGAAAAAGATTTTTGTACTAATCAGTGGTCAAGAAAACCAGTGTGTTGATTCTCCCCAGAATAGTGTTTTGCAAACTTTAGAGTAACTACTATTTTAATGGAATTAAACAATTAACATAAAGTTAATCTTTGTACTCCCCTCATGTCACATTGCTACAAGGTTCCATATCAGGATGCTTGGAGTTAGGACATGGAGATATTTGTGGGGTCAGTAAGGTAATTTATTTATCCCTAAAGATACCTGGAATTTACTGACATGGAGATTTTACATTTTTGAATTACAAGTGTGACATTTTCTAATTGCAAATTTCACTAGAGGTAGATATTCTTTGTAACATACTTTTCTGCACTTCATAGAAAATCAGTGTTAAATAAATCAACTCATTTCCAAATGACTTAATTTAGCACACTATTTCTACATGGTGTGAATCTGTTCTTTTGCCTCTGAGCTCTAGACGGATGAAGTACCTTGACTCAGAAGAATATAACCTTTTGGAATATTTCTGCATAATCCCATTGTCTGCATATACACCCTCATTTGTCTTGCCATTCCTTCACCCAGCAAATAGTTATTGATTGCCTGCTACATGGCAAGTGCTGTTTTATACTCTATAGACATAGTAGAGAACAAGAGAAATCACATTTTAGTGTCTTGGATTGAACATTCTTAAAAATTCTTAGGAAAAATCTGCCTAGGCAGAGAGACTAGAAGTTCCAAAAGCCTTGAGGCAGGCCTGAGCTTACAGTACTCAAGGAATTCCTGATGACAAGGTTGCTGGCAGAGAGCTCGACAGCAGAGAGTGTTCTTTGCTGAGGCTGGGAGGGTAGCAGGAGTCTAGATAGTAGGGTTCTTGTAAACCATGCTAAGAAGTTTAGATTCTGTTCTAAACATAATTAGAAACCACAGGAGGAGTTATATTTTTGAAAGACTATCCAGCTTCTGAATAGAGAAAGGACAGTATAAGAGCAAGGCAGAAGGAATGAATCTGTGGGGAGGCTACTGGAAAAGTCCAGGAGAGGGATATGGTGACCTGGACTGCAGTTGTGCTAGTGGAGGTTGGGAGACATGGTCACATGCAATATGTATTTTGGACTTAGAACTTGCTGACAGGATGACTGTGGGGTGTGAGCAAAAAATATCAAGTATGTCACCTCAGCTTTTGGCCTAAATGACTGGAAAAACTGATGTTCTGTCACCTGGCATGGAAAGATGGGAGAAGCAGCAGATTGTTTGGGAGATGGGGAAGAGGATTGTATATTTTAGCATGCCAAGTTGGTGTTTGTTTGTTTGTTTTTCCTTTTTCTTTCTTTGGTTTGGTCCTTTGAGATAGGGTCTTGCTATGGAGCTCCAACTGGCCTTGAACTCTCTATGTAGAGCAAGGTGGCTTTAATCTTGCTGTGATCCTCCTCTGTCTGTCTCCAAGTGTTGGGATTACAGAAGTGTACCACCACACCAGGCATTAAATTGTTATATTTAGAAGCAAATCATTTGCTGCTGGGGCTGCCACTACCCCTAGGCTTGCTGCCATGAAGACTAACACCTTTCCTCCTGGATTGCATGCATTTGCCCGGACACTCTGTAGACAATTTAAATTTGAGGGCAGGTAAACTTTGGAAGAGAAAGAGCCCTTTCTGTTATGGTTCTCGTAATAGAAAGGGAGAAATCTAAAGATATAGAGAACCAGTCGTATCTGCATTTTACTATGCATAGAGTGAACATGTGTTGTTTTATTTTATTGCCTGACTTTCATTCCAAAGACTGTACTCAGTTTCTCTCTAGTGCAGGAATTGGTCAACTATGGCCTGTTGGCTAAATCTGATCTTCTTCCTGATTTTGTAAATAAAGTCTCATTGGCACACATTCATGCTCATTTGTCGATGCAATTTACATAGCTGTTCTAAGCTACAATGGCAGAGTTGAACTGATAAACTATATGGTCTGCAAAAGCTAAAATATATACTATGGGTCCCTTTTCAAGAAAGTATTGTAAATTCCTGCTCTGTTAGAACCAACACGCTCCAACTCTCAGCCCATGTGCTGTGAGTAAAGCTGACTCCACTCAAGTAATTCGAAGTTCATTTGGGCTAAATCAGTCTCCATTCACTTCCATGGGCATACTCGTTGATTCAGAGGTAAGAGTTGATCCTACTGTGTCCAATCCATGAAAGTTCAATAATTTTGTTTGGATTTCTGGGATGAAGCTATTGATTTTCATTCTGGTTCTGAGTTTAGAAGAATGTAGGCTTGGGAGTACTGGCAGCCACCTTGGGACAGACAGGCCCAGTTAATTTCTAGCATGAAGTTAAGGAAGAAAGAGACCTCTGCAGAAAGATAAGAGAGGATGATGTATTTTGAACTCTTTCATCTTTCCTGAAACCAAGGTAACCCTGGGCATTCCTATAAATTCCCTTTTCCCCAATAAATTGCCTTCTTGCTTAAGCTGGGTTAGACTGACTTTTTAGCACAGTCAGCTGAAGCTCAATAAGTATACATGGACATAATGTGGGATCATAATGTATGGTTTATTTGATATTGAGATAAAAATATGAAATACATGCCTTTAAACCTATATTTCCTAAAAATCTCAGCCCAAATTGTTCCTTTGCTTATGTTTGCTGAGAGTGAACTTCTTTCTCTTACCCTCCTATAATAGTTTTTCCTATAAAACCTTCTTGCGATGAGGCTGAGAGCTCTGCCACTGTAACCTTGGACATGAGCAAGGTTACCCATGGTGGACAGGTTTTCAGCTGAGCTTCCAGACTAAGACAGACTAGGGAGTGGGACCTGGTGAGCCACTCCCAAAACAACTAGCCATTGAAAACCCTATAGATAGCAAAGAAACACTGTCAGAAATAGTGCTGGAAAATGAGGTCCCCAGGCTGGAAGGCACTCAAAAGACTACGGGAGAAGAGTTGCCTCCTCCAAGTAGAGTCTACCATGATGATGGAAATGGAGTAAAACCCCAGGGTGCTCAACTTGCTGATGTGGCACAACTCAAAATGAGGAGAAACAACTGTAAACATCCATTAATAATTGGAACATGGCTTGAATCTAGGAAAATTAGAAATTGTTAAAAGAGAAATGGAGCACATAAACATTGACATTCTAGGCATCAGTGAGCTAAAATGGACTGGTATAGGCCATTTTGAGTCAGACAATCATATGGTCTACTATGCTGGGATTGATAAACTAAAGAGAAATGGGGTTGCATTCTTCATCAAAAAAGACATGTCAAGATCTGTCATGAAACACAATGTTGTCAGTGATAGAATAATATCCACACGCCTACAAGAAAGGCCAGTTAATATGATTATTATTCAAATTTATGCACCCACCACCAAGGCCATGAATGAAGAAAGGGAAGACTTCTATCAGCTTCTGCAATCTGAAATAGATCAAACATGCAATCAGGACATACTGATAATCATTGGTGACTGGAATGCAAAGGTTGGAAACAAAGAAGAAGGCTCAGTAGTTGGAAAATATGGTCTTGGTGACAGAAACGAAGCTGGAGATCGCATGATAGAATTTTTGTCAGACTAATGACCTTTTCATTGCAAATACATTTTTTTCAACATCATAAATGGAGACTATACACATGGACGTCACCAGATGGAACATACAGGAATCAAACTGACTACATATGTGGAAAGAGACAATGGAAAAGCTCTGGACAAAATGTCAAAACAAGACCAGGTGCTGACTGTGGATCAGACCATCAACTTCTCATATGCAAGTTCAAACTGAAGCTGAAGAAAATTAGAACAAGTATACGAGAGCCATGGTATGACCTTGAGTATATCCCACCTGAGTTCAGAGACCACCTCCAAAATAGGCTTAATGCATTAGACACAAATGATAGGAGACCAGAAGAGTTGTGGCATGACATAAAAGATATGATTCAAGAGAGAAGCCAAAATACAAGAAAAAAAAGAAAAGACCAAATTACATGTCAAAAGAGACACTGGACCTTGCCCTCAAATATTGAGCATCTAAAGCAAAAGGAAGACATGATGAAGTTAAGGAACTAAACAGAAGATTTCAGAAGGCAGCTTGAGAAGATAAAAATAAATATTATAATGACATGTGCAAGGAGCTGGAGGCAGAAAACCAAAAGGGAAGAACATGCTCTGTGTTTCTCAAGCTTAAGGAAGTGAAGAAAAAATTCAAGCCTCGAGTGGCAGTAGTGAAAGATTCTATAGGGAAAATATTAAATGATGCAGGAAACATCAAAAGAAGATGGGAAGAATACACAGAGTCATTATAC
Organism: Pedetes capensis; assembly: GCA_007922755.1. Classification (NCBI taxonomy): domain Eukaryota; kingdom Metazoa; phylum Chordata; class Mammalia; order Rodentia; family Pedetidae; genus Pedetes; species Pedetes capensis. Next base: position 59 of record VMDO01002896.1, on the reverse strand, counting down.
AAGAAAGAATTGGTAGATGACCAACCATTCCAAGAGGTTGCATATGAAGAGGAACCAAT